>WTSP01002961.1:44009-56222 GCA_025331215.1 Actenoides lindsayi
AAAGAAAAGAAAAGAAAAGAAAAGAAAAGAAAAGAAAAGAAAAGAAAAGAAAAGAAAAGAAAAGAAAAGAGGAAAAACAAAATTAATATCCTCTTCCTGTATTCTATTATAAAGATTGTGCTG
This sequence comes from Actenoides lindsayi, assembly GCA_025331215.1. NCBI lineage: Eukaryota > Metazoa > Chordata > Aves > Coraciiformes > Alcedinidae > Actenoides > Actenoides lindsayi. The sequence continues at coordinate 44,133 of WTSP01002961.1, forward strand.
GATTTTTAATCAGGATAAATCAGCAGAGCTCCATGAAAGGCTGAGTTGTCCCCATTACAAAAATCTCAAAATCCAGCCTGGCATGCTGTACTTTTCTGACTACAGCTGCAAAATATCCCAACTTGGCTGAACTCCTTAGTGCAGAACCAAATGTAAGAACTAGCCACTGAGCTACACCTATATATAAGACTTGGTCATAATATTGAATTTTCTCTCCTTAAATTGTAAAGGAATTCTATTTTGAAGATTGTAAATCATCATTTTACAACAGTAGTAATTCCTGTTTAAGAGTAAGAACATATCCTTGGATATACACAAAAGATTATTTCTTGTACCTTTTAGTACAAATCCACAAATGTGACAGATTACAAATCCTTTTTGTATCATTCGTGTTCTAAGGAACAAAGATAACTTATTTGGTAGTGCAGTATGGACTTTAAGGCCATCTACTTCTCATCAATTTTTAGAATTAAAAGAAAAATTTTAAAATAATAATGAAAAAAAGAAATTTTCAAACTCCCAGAGTTAACAGAGTTTTGCTCCCTTCAAACTCAAGGGTAAGCAAACAGCTTGGTCTGAGAACTGATGAATTCATGATTTTCAGTAATCTAGAGATTCACTGAATGTCAAGAGCAAGAAGCATGCAAGAATGACACAAGGCAAGCAGTAAGAAGTTGCTTATCTAAATAGAAAACACTTAATCCTCCAAAGAGTGGCTGAATTTCCCCAGGAATATTTTTCTTTATGTTGTTCAAGAAAGCTCAACAATGTCACAGTATCTTTTTGCTTTAATACCTCAGTGGATCAGTACTTCAGACCACTATGAGGGGAAGTATTTTAGCCCAGAGACAGGCAATAAAAAGGAAGTTTAACAAATAATGAGTAAGAGAGCAAGAAGACAGGCTACTTTCTCCATGTAAATCATAGTTGTTCCAGAAGGGCTTAGAAAGAGAGGTTGCTGTTTTCAACTGAGAGTCAACTGAAAGTTAATGGGGACATCGCTAAAGATCACAGACAAACGGTTACTGTACTTTTAATGAATATTTTATTCATGTCACCTTTAAATTAGTTAAATTTGATAGGATGATAATGTAATGCAAAATGGCTTCCTCCCCAGACCATTTTAGGTGGAGGGTAGATCAGAATTTAATTTTAGGGTAATGCCAGGTCAAAATTAAATTTAAAAAATTATGGCTGGAAAGTAATAAATCCAAAGTGACCAATGGAAAAAATATTAAGTTAATGAGATGTGCAAGCCATTTAGAAAACCACAGATATTTTATATGACATGTATTTTTCCTATCTGGAAATAAGCCATTTTAATACCTGCTGACAGGGATGAAAGTGGGGAGAGGAGAAGGGGCACTCTTAAAGCTACTGTTATTTGGTCTTGCTAAAGTTATGAAGATAAATGCAAAAAGCTTATAATGGGGGTATTCATCGTTTCATCAGCAAGCTTGTTAAAAACTTAAGACCCCTAAGTCCTCTTTCAGGTATATGTATTCTACTTTTCAGAGCATTGTCACTTACATAAGCCAAATAAATTGTTGACAAATTAGGTTCATGAAGCTGCCCTGAAACCACGAGGTATGGGACCATGTAGCCCACCTTTTCATTCCTGTTCTTTCCTCTATCTATCAAGAAGCTAGCACACATGAACACGGAGTGTATTCAAGGGATCGCACAATTTAAATCTACTTTTATAAAGCTTTACCAGTCATGTGAATGCTGTGCTTCCCTGAGTTAGTCTCCTTCCTCAAAGAAAGGTTGTCCTGGGCAATGTCAAAGAAATGGGCCAAGGGACAGCTAAAGCAGCAGCCTGCAAAGAAGGCAGGGAAACAAGGTAGGAGGGCACAAAATAAACCTGAGGAAAGTAGCTGAGGCAAGGATGGAGGTGTATGAATGGAAAAGTTTGTGCATCACTGGTAGGGCATTGCATTTCCCTTCAAATTCAACAATAAACAGATACTCCCAGATAGCATGTCAAAAAATGTAATGATGTCAGATATTTTTTAAGTTTAATTATGAATAAGATTATTGTCATTCAAAGATTGCACCAGATCTACAACAAGAGAGTATGTAGCCCCAAGTGTTGCCCTTGATGCTGGCTGCCTATCCACCACAAGATGCTGCTGAACTTGCTGAAGCTTGAGAAGGCATCAAGGCCATAAAAGCATGTCAAACCCAGCACAGGAGCTGTGAGTGAGGAACTCAGTAAGAAGAATGTGCTCCACTGAAATGAGGTCCGAGTGAAAAGTATGGAAACCGAGTTCTTCAGAGAGAGGAGTAAACTCATTTCATGCAAAGATATTAAACAACATCGTGATGCAAAACTACAAAGCACTATTGTTCTTTTGCAGTAAAGCCTTGGTTGTGTGAATGTTGTTACAAATAAGAAAAATACGCCCAGGGAATTTCAACAATTGCCTCAGTCACCTGATTCCCAGTTATTTCTGGATATTTTGGTGGCAGCACTGAAGCTGACTAAGCTGAGCATGTCTGCTACTCTGAAAGGTAAGTAGGCTACATTAGCCATGCCACACTAACTTTGACACTAGACTAATGGACTATACCATCCCCAGGTTCCCCCTCCAGATCATTTGCAAACTGGAGCTAGAGAAGACACAGAGTGTCTTCCCACCTGTTAAAAAACACATCAGGTTGTCACAATGCTTCAGCATCTACAGCGGCGATCGAAGGCATTTTGGGTAGAATTTCAGGTGTGAGTGTTACTTCATAAAATCTAAAGTGAAACCTGGGCATAAGAATGGACTTTTTTTTCTCTTTGCTGCACAGAAATGAAGCTAAGGGGTGCCTCTGCTCCCCATTACCTTAAAATGGACAGTGCCCCCAAGTCCAGCTCCCTACCAAGCACCTGAAGGAGCTGCCTGAGTTTTAAAAAGAGTAGTGCTGCACACGTCCCAGTGATCAGGTTTCAGAAAGCACCCTGAGTTGATCATTTTAGATATTCTGTCTCTTCATTGAAAGTCTGGACAGGAGGTAAACCCCAGAGAAGCGCGCACAGCTCTGAGCATCAGCCCCACTGCGTCATGAAGAGGAACACTGAATACAGAGAACTGGTCCTGAGCAACACTGAGCTGTTGTGCTCCATGCTGGACCTCTCATCACAGTACATAAATTATTCTAATTTGTTGTCCTTACTAGACAGCTCACTGATAAGCTCGAATGGTCATCAGGATGATTGATTTTTATTTTTTCTTGAGGGGGTGTGTGGATGCTCACTTTAAGCAATCTCTTCTGAAGGCTCAGTTTGATAATCCTTTTCAAGTTGATAATCCTTTTCAAGCTTTTATTTAAACTCTCTAAGAGAAAAAAGCAAGAATGAATTAGAAACTGGAAGAACACAAAGAAGCTAGGAAGAGAAGATCAATAACTCACATACACAGCAGTAAACAAACTGGAACAATTACAGTGAAAGATGGTTATTGATCAATATCAGAAGCAGCTCATACACTGGTACCTCTGTTTATACCAGACCTCAATTGTGTTCTTACTTCCTCATAATACAACTGCATTCTACAATTTTTATCACCAGGGAATTTTAATTCCCTTTTATTAGTGAATAATAACCTTCTGTTTTTAGACAGTGGTTGTTATCAGTAGATTTACATATCAGCACAATGCTGACTGCCCAGTGCCCTATATCATTATAACAGGTCTTGCAGACTGGAAAGCTGAGCTGCAGAAAGATAAACTGACTTCTCAAGGCCAGGGGCAGAAGTTGTGAAATACCTGCATCTCCTGAGCCCTGGAGACTTTGTTTTCTGTCAATTCTAGTCCCTGTAGACCTTTACAGCAAGATGAAACCTTTTTAAAAAAAACCCACCATATATATATATATTGGCAACTACTCTGTTTCCGAAGCACCCAGCCAAAACTATTCTGACCTGCAGTCTGCAGTACTGAGAGATACAAAGGACCTGTACTCTGTGTGCATTCAAGTCATCTTGGAAGACTTTTAAACAAAGCTCTTCGCATCTATGTCGATCCGCTCATTATATTGAAAGATGAGACAGTATTTACAATACTGGTAAGAGTCCTCAAGACAGAAGTCTTCCCTGGTTTTTGTTTTCACAATTCTTTTAACAAACTTAATTGATGATACCACACGACAAAACTGTGCCATTTCTCCCATCTCCAGTTCTTGCAGCATTTCCAGCAATAAATCATAGCATATAATTGCAACCAAGCGCAAAAGTCATCACATGTAACAACACAATGAAATACAAAATAAACATCTACTTCACAGAAGTGACCAACAAAAGGAGCAAACTGCCTGACCTTGGTGTGGAAGGTCAGAAATTTCATACCTTCCTGCCAGTCCCACCACTGCCTTGCTCAAAATAGTCAAGGCATTTAACTCTCATTGAACTGGGACATTTGCTTCTACTTCCCTATCAGGTACTTGCCTGCTCTGTAAAAACTATCACACACTTAAATTTTGTTCAATTACACAAGTCAGAGTAAAATTTAACTTTCGGTTGGTTTGAACTTTGTGGTTTGGACTTAATGAGATGTATCAGCACTAACACAGCTTCCCCTTTCTTGGGAAATTGCTCCCTCATAGATATCTGAGGTAGCTGGGTTTTAATTTAAGGCATAAGTATCAATCTGCAAGCCTGTCTCCGTAAAATCTTACTTAAAAAGACTAGTTGCTAAAAAAATAATGAGCTGAAATTGGTCCTCTGTAGAAGTTTCTTTAATAAAATAAGCTCTCCCTAAAAAAATAATTTTAAATCTCAGAATTCTATTCACAAATCACATTAAAAATCTTGAAGAATTAGATCTGACTGAAAAAAAATTTCAAAACCAAAGTTGACAAGAAATAAAATAACTGATGATAAACTTTAAGGTGTTTTTTTTTCCAGCGATTAATTGTATTTTATTAAGAACTGACTTTTTAATAAACTAAATAGTTGAGTTTCAAGCCATTGGTTCCAAACATCTACAGAAACATTGATAAAAATATCTATAGTTGAGAGATTGTCTATAAAGTTTCAATCTGAAAAAATATATAGATTTTCAACAAGAATACATTTATTGTCAACAATTTCCAGAAGGTCTACTTAAAAGGCAGAGGATCAAGAGTCTTGGCAAATGTTAACAGGCATACACATAAACAGTATACAGAAGCAGTGGAGACATATTCTGGCTTTATGATCAAAGTCTGCCTTTAATGATAACAATCCCAGTAAAACAGACCTCCTGTCAGTATCTTCACAGAAAGTCCAGAAACATTCAGGAAATCTACCTCTGCTTCAGAGAGCCAGAGCATAAATTTAGACTTCTCCAATCACACTGTAATGACACATGGCAGCACTATTAATGGCTTTTTGCCAGCTGTGAGTTGCATTTCTCAAAAAAGTTCAGGTGGTGTATTTCCTTCCACCTGATCCCTTATCTCATTCCTCACCTCTTTTTCTTCCTTGCATCCTTCCTTTTAGGAAAGCTGGAAAAGATGCCATGTGGGGTTTCCAATGGAAAAATGACAAAAAGCACATCCTCATCCCTAGGGAGAAGGTGGCAGAAATAACTTGTGATACTTTTTGAGTTCACGGCATACTTTGTGCTGCCTTTACTGCGGATGTCACAAGCACTGCTACAACTTAAAGGATGACCTTTAGCACGAGGGCAGAATTGATATCAACCGATTTGCACAGAAGAAATAAAAACCAGACCCGCTATCTCTGTTCTTATACCCAAGAGCAGATATCTTGAGAAAATACGGTAGGGAGGCACTGAAACAAAGGTAGCATTGAACTTGAGCTGGTAGTTGTTTTATTTTACCCTCTCATTGCCCCAAAGATAGTGTTATAACAGCTCTTGTGCTGTGCACATGAACAGCCCTGAAGAGATGTTTCCTTGAGCATCCTGAAAAGAGCACTAAAGTTGGTTCCGTGTTCTATTTCTGTTGGGTTGTATTACAAGCTTTGCCCACCCCTGCTTTTTTTTTTTAGACATCCGCTGTGCATTTCCACTTTAGTTTTCATTCTGATCCAGCCCTCTGCTGTCTTGACATTCAGACGCTCTTCAAAAACCCATCACTGATTTCCCTGTAATCCTTACACAAAATGGACAATATGCTAAGGAAAACCGCCTTACAAAGTTGCCAAAAGAGCAATTCCAATCTAATTAGGAGTTCGTACTGCTTCAGTGAAAGCAGCACAAACACTGTTAATATTCACTGCAGCTGCTTTGTCAATAACTCCCAGTGAATCCTCCAATTTACAAGAAAAATCGGGAAACTATTGGATTCTATGACACTGATAGATCTATCAGTATTCATTGCCCCTATCCTCTGCAACACAAGGCACAAATGCCAATAACTCTAACAGTCCCTTAAATGCTGAAGGATCATTATTAAAGTGTGCTTGGCATCCCTGGTCATTAATTATAATCTTGTGCACATATGCAGTGTGATTGCAGGAAATAATCAGCTTTGTCTGCCAAATTGGCAACATTTAGAATCTAATTTGTTATGACATACCATCAAAGATATTTAAACAACAAACCCAAAGCTCTGCTGCACTGCACACACTTAAAATACCAGATCACATCATTAAAAAATAGTTAACATATCCAAGGGGAGGTAATATTTATCCTTGAACCCTGGTTCAAGTGGAATTTCCAGAAAGAACAGTTATATCCTTTCTCCCTTGTAGTTTGCAGGAGAGGAAACCCTCTCCAGAGTGACGGACGGATGGGGGGGAGGGAATGACTTCGATTACACTACAGACTTGCTGTCAGTCAGGAGCTATTAAACGATCATTGAATAAATGTTTGCCAAGAGCAAAGCTTACCCAGAATTACTGCACTGCTCAGGATGCCTGCAGATTCATTTAGAGACTTGAAATTCATATTTGTCTAATTTCTTTTATAGTCTCTGTTGCCACTCTCATCTACCTACCCCTTCTTCTCCAGCAGAAGTATGTGAACACCTACAGCCCCCTCCAGACTTGCAACTGGGATTGAAGTAAATGTGGAGAGCATCTCTGCTCCCCATCTCTGGGAGGAACAGCAGAAAAGCTTTCCACAACCTCCCAGCCTGGAGGAAGGTCCTGGCTGCTAACATGTGAACCTTCCCCATACTCTTATCCAATTTCAGGAGTTATTTTTTATCTTGTTATTTGGCTCCTTCACATCGACTAAAACAACAGCAGTGCCTGCAAACCACCTGAAGGAAACAGAGGGACTCCCATAAAAACGCTTTGTGCTGCTGTCTCAGAAGACAAAATCCTGCAGAGTTAGGGCTTTTCCCTCTGGACAGCGTTCGATGCCCTCTGAGGAGAAGCAGAGTGCTACACTGCAGATTTTCTGCCACAGACAGCATCAAAGCCGTTGATACTTAAGATCTGAATCAACAGAAAAAACAACACCAATGCTGCAGGACTTACACTTCTCCTAGGAGAGGGTTTGGCCTCGCAACAGGTTTGCATCAAAGAGGTGACAGGCTCTGGCCATCCTGACATCTGGTAGGGGTGAACTCTGAATCTGTGGATTATTCAGTCATGAAACACAGAAGAGAGGGTGCCATTTAGAAGGTATTAGAATAAAGTGTTACAAAATGATAGCAACCAAAGCAGCTTTCAAACTTCCAAAACTCCAGAACGGGAACCTGCGGTGGAGTCTATGAGATTATGGAAAATTTAAGGGCTTGCCAAACTCATATGTATATCAGGGGGGGCAAAAGACTTCATCATATGATAGGCATACATAACACAATTTCTTTTCTCAGATCTATGGTAAGAATATTAAAATATGCATCAATATAAAACCAGAATTTAAATATTGAGCTATGCTTTTTATCCAGGAAACAAAACTCTTTTTTTTTTCCCCACATGAATGATTTTAAAATGGCAAAGCACAGCGCTTGTGCAACATTTGTTAAAGAAAAGAATTCTTTCTAAATTGAAATATGGCTATAGTTCTTCTTAAGAGAATTAAATATGGTGCTTTTCCCCTGTGTAAGAAGCTGAAGTTGCATATTTTTCTGCAGTCTTTTCTGACACTTTTTCCTTTGCATGCTGCTTCCTTCAGTGCATGTTCTTCCTTCTGTCCCCTCCTGTAGCATGAGTCCATCAGCCCAGTTAAAGCTGAGGATGGAAAATGCAAGAACTGACAAGTGCAAAACACTTAACTGGTGTGATTGCTTCTCCATTCTCACAGTAATGGCTGTTTACTCCAGGAGACTAGAATTCAACAGGATATTTTATTTAGTTTATGTGACAATTTCCTACTCTATTCCCATGTATTCTCAGAATCCAGAGTTCTGCATTATTGAAACAGCAGTTAAGAAATCACAGTTTTGTGCAAATCCATTTCACCACATTCTCAGTTGCTGTCATCAGCCACTGAACCAACACTAACATCTTTTTGTTTTTCTTCTCTTTCTTGTGGTATTTTGTAGCTTCTAACTGATTTAATAAGAAAGTCTTTTAAAATACCTGAAAAGAACTGATAATTTTTTTCTAAAGTAATTAATGTTACACACTTTACCACACAATTTTGACATCTATGGGTCCCAAGGTTACTTCTTGAAATAGAAGGTAATAAAAAGATCTCAAATTCATAGTCCTGAGAAGGCAAACTGTATCAAAGGTACTTCAGACTATTAATACCTATTATATCAACATTCTTTGAATATTCCCATATTTTCAAAGAAAAATTATGGAGGTGAACTTCTAATTAGCATCGTAAAAATAAAGCAGATATTTTCTACATAACTGTATAGATTTCACTATAGTATTAGTCTTTAAACTTTCAATTGAGTAACTTGTATAGCTTTACTTTTTTTTTTAATATATATTTCATATTTGATTGTATAGAAATAGATGTGAACAAACTACAGCCCAAAACACCCAAAAAACAAGGACATCAGTAAAGCCAGTTCTTTGAGTTGTTGCAACACCTCTGGATAAAACTTTGAGCTCCCCATTAGGATAAGCATTTAACTAAAGATTTTCATATAAATGGTGTAAGATCACAAAAGTACCACACTGTATAGAGAGTTTAATACAGTGTTCTTTAAAAAAAAAAAAAAAAAAAAGCAGATAGAGATTTCATAATGCCTTTTAAACAGGACACATTTTACCTTGAGAAGTTCTATTACAGTGTATTCCATTAAGGCCAACATTTAAATTAGCTATAATAATATGGCTATGATTATTTTCTTCTTTTTCTTATTTTGATAAAAGTAATTCAACATTTACATAAAGACCTAAAACACTGGCCTTGGAAACAATGTCCTTTCAAACAAACCATTTTAAATTAAATGTCCAATGAACAATGCCTTTAGACTGAGAACCAAACCTACCATGGTGCAAATTAACAGAAGTCCAATACAGTGCCAAGTTGAGGTGCTGCCCCTGTAGCCACACAGATAACAAATGCATTGTAAGGACAGTAACCATTGTCTTCCATGTATTTCAGTAGATTGAACTCTGAAAATGAAATGCCTCAGGAGAAAATGCAAGAGTGACTTAATCCTGACTAACTCCAGCTCTACTGGCTTCATTTTGACTCATCCTCATGTTACAGAGGGAAGCTCTGAAGGCAGGAATTGCATTGACCTTTATAGCAGAGAAACAGCAAGAGTTTTCCTTCTCAGTGCCAAGCCAAGAGAGCGCCCCAGTGGAATAGAGTCATTATCAGCTCCCATAATTCCACTGCTGAGTACGAGGTAAGAAGGAGGGTGCTCTGAGGAGCCAGAAAGACTGTGCGTACAAGGACAAGCTCCTTGAGTCCCCATCTCTCTCCTTGCTGAGATATTATTTCCAATACTTTAATCACTCTTGTCATTATTCTCTGAACACTCTCCAGTTGTCAGTATCCTCTTGAATTATGGAGAGGAGAACTGCACATAAGGAATATGCCAGCAGCAGTCACACTAGCACCAAAAACAGAGGTAGCAGAACCTCCTGCATTCTCCTGAAATTTCCCTTTAGATTCATTCAAGAATCTCATTAGCCCTGTGGCCCACGTGTCTCCTCAGAGTTCACATGCGCCTGATCATCCACAACAAACCCAGATACACGCGTTATATCCTGGAATTCCACACTAAGAAACTCCTGATTAATATTGTCTAATTATGGTTGGGATGGGAACAACTTGATTTCCATTGCTTTGTGCTCCCACATGGCCATTCTCCTGCCTAAATACAAAACAAAAATACAGGACACAACAGCCTTCCGAATTTATGTTGAGATTTTTTCCATTTAGATGCTGTGATGAATCAACACTCCTATTAAATTTTCTCTTTTCTTAATAATACCTGATTGTTCCAAGATCCTCATTATGCTCTCATTTCCCTTATCCATCTTCAGTAATTCCTATAGCTTACACTAGCTAACTGATTGCCCTCTTCCATTTGTCCACATCTGTTTTCTTTTGTTTAAGCCAGGCTGCTTTATAAACAGGAAAGGCTCTTCTCCACTTTGCCTTTGTGGTTTTTGAGAGATCCTGGTGAAAGTTTTTACCTTTTCACAATTGCTTTTCCTGTTTTAATTCTTCTGCCTGGACAACTGGTTCAGAACCATTTTCAGCTTCATTAATAGCAACCCTTTTAAAATGCAAGATAATACCACTGCTGAAACTTTACTCTGTTTACATGTGGCATCTGTAATCAAGTTATAATAACCTGCACCAAACAAGCCATTAATTTTCAATTCTGTGATCATTTTGTCTGCCATTATGAGGTCTGGCACAGAACTTCCCATGTTGGATTCAGTTCTTTATGGCACTGCTTTCTTCAGGTGTTTCTTTCAGACTAAACTCCTTGTGATTTTGCTGTTATCTTGTTCATATATACTAGATGTGAAAGGACCTGGTGATCCACTGGTAGATTATAAACCCATATGGATCTGACATTTTGGCCAACTTTCATTGCATCCGTCCTGGATAGCACTCATTTCTGTTCAACCAACAGACCCATCTCTTGTCATGGCATCCAATTTCTGATCCGGTTGAAGCCAGTAAAAATGAGAAATTATTACAGTGAAATCAGAAAGGCTGCTTTTGTGAGAGATCTTTAGCTTTCCAGTATACGACAGTTCTGACAAGACACTGTTGCCTTTCCCTGCAGGCATATGATCCTTGTGCGCCACTGAATATTTTCTGATGGGATGGTACTGCACCACTCCTAATTTTACTACTTCTGTGAATTTGAACTAGGGGCAAGTGCAATGTGGTTAGCACATCATGTGTCATTTGGCACAATAAACTGCTTGGATTGAAATGATGAACAGTTATCACATACATATCCCAACTTGCCCTGCTTAAATAAGGGTGAAAATTTGAACTCAGCATCCCATTCTATTAATGCCGATGCTGCCAGTGACTTACCCTTGGAAAGATAATACTTATCTAGAAAGTTCACAAGGCTGCTGGGAGGATTATTTACTTGCAATGCTAAAATTAATTATCTGAAGTGCTGCATAATGGATCTGTAATGTTTGCCTCGTTGTCATCATCATGAAGTATGTTTCATTCATTTGCTGTAGAAAATAAATACTTTTAAAAAATAAGATGGGCGTTATTTACGACCTGTACAACTTTCCAAATTCAGCAATGGAAGGCATTCTTCTTCACAAGCAAAACGTTTATCCAAAGAGATATGCAAAATGGAAATATGTTTCTTTCTTCCAAATGCTGAACGGTCTGAAGATGAAAACACAATATAGTCTCCCTAGAACTATCAGTACTTCTGTACAGGCTCCAGTAACTAGTTAGTAGAAGTCACACAAAATTAGCTGCTCCATTTCAGTAACATATATAAAATGCTTGTATATTAAAAATCTAGAATTTTAAAAGTCTTTGTCTTCCTCCAGGAATCCTAATGCCTATTTCTTAGATCCTTGGGGAAATTAGGAAGCCACCAGACAAGTTAATGCTTTGAAGCTGTAATTTAAAAGGTTTTTTTTTAAAGAAACTATTTTCTTTTTTCTTTTCTTTCCTCCCCTCCCCCGCGCTCCCCCCCCCCCCCCCCCCCCCCCCCCCCCCCCTCTCACCATACAAACATAAAAAATAAACTTATATTATATATTTTTCTTTTCTTTTTTCTTTCTTCTCCTT
>WTSP01002961.1:56322-98600 GCA_025331215.1 Actenoides lindsayi
CTCCCCCCCCCCCCCCCCCCCCCCCCCCCCCCCCCCCCCCCAAGAACTTGGCATATTTTAAACAGAAAATTGTAATAATAATTATGGTTATATTGACCTCTTTGTACTCTTAGGCTGGCCACTCAAGTGAAGTAGATTTTAACCAGCTCCCTGTGGGATTCTGTCAGCTTCCCATGTTTCTGTGCTGTGGCACTTCGTGCATTCATCTTGCAAGTTTCCTAATGTCATCTTAAGATTTCACTCACTACAGAAACACTTTTCCCAGATCATTTTGTTTCTTGCTCTGAAGAACTTAATGGATATATGACAACTAGCTGACTGCAGGCCTGTCTGTAAAAACACTGCACTTCTCTTTGGGGCTATACGAACAGACCTCCTAGCTGTAGCTTAATATGGTGATGATGGGAGCTCTAGTGCAAGGAAGGTTGCAAGATTTTAACTGCATTGCTTAATTTTTCACTTGAAAAAAATGGACAGGCCCCACATGCAATAGAATTTGCACTATTGGTCTCACTGGTGTAGCTCTCTGGTGCTGCTGAGACTTTGAATGAGCCAGAAGTCCCTATCCAAAGCTCTTTAATATCAATGAAGAGTCTGAAATCAAGTGTCAGGCTTTGGGTCAGGCCCCAAAGGTGTGATTCTGAGAAAACTGAAGTACCATGGGTATACCAGAGTCTCACATAACACAGTACCGTAGAGCCTCCTCTTTGCAAAACAACTACATACAACTGGGCTGCACACAGTGTAACTTCAGAGATATGGAAAGCACCTAGGTCTTTGGTATCATTACAATAAATAATCAGAGCCAGCTTTGGTGAAGTACCTTAACTTTACATTTCTTACACATATTGTCTTTCTTCTTTTTAGCTAGGAAATGTTATGTCTCAGCCTATAGCTGGAAATACAGAGATTGAGTTGAAATAGGAAAACGAAGAACCAGTTTCTGTACTCTGGAATTAAGGCCATTTGCTTCAACTTATGCCTCGTCTCTAAAAATCTGGTATGTTTTCCTGGATAAACCATACCAAAGAGGAAAGGTGTGCAAATGTGAGAATAGATCATGGCTTTGACACTTGTGTCAGTCTAACTGATGTAATTGAGATGTTCTTTCACTGAAATCCTACACTAGGACTGTCAATGTCAGATAAAGAGCTCACATTACTTTCAAGTATAAGAACATAGTTCACGATAAAATACACTTTGGATTGAAAAACTGCACTTATGTCCAGGCTCAACCACACAGAAATCACTTTCTTAACGCTCTATCTCTGATCTGAATGTCAGTTCTCCACACAAGTTATCCCCATTTTAGTCAATAGATTTACCACAATAACAGAGAAGTGTCATCCCAGAGGCTCGACTATGTTTATGTATATAAAGACAGATAAAGAGAGAAAGAAGACTGAATGAATGTTCTTTTCTTATTCTCTTTATATCCACCCACTAATATGCAGATGTGTATAATATCTTTCAAATTCATTTTACAGTCTTGGCAAAGAAGGCAGTTGTCTCAACGCACGGAGATGTGGACTTTGCTGCAAGCCCTACACTATCAAATGCAAAAGATGGCCACAAAACGTCTGCAGTCGTACGGGACGTTGGCAATCTTTTTAAAAATCAATATGCCTCCTAACTCAAAAGAAGAAATTTACATACAAATATATATCTCCAAATACCTCCCTGCTTCCTAAAAGCAGAGGATACAATTATTTCAATGGATGCATTGTTGCATGTCTTATTCATAACACAATTTCCAAAAGGGAAGTTGGAATTTAAAAGCATCTAGATACACTTGACTATCTACAAAAATAATGAAGTATTATTTTTATTGTTAACACTGCTGCTAAAAATGAGATGTTTGGTGATTCAGACCTTCTATACAAAAAGCCTATATCTCAGCCATGTAAAGCTGGCTCAATTTAAGTAGCGCTGACATAACTATTTAGCTGCTTCAATGGTTTTAGTCCTCAAACAGCAGAGACATGGAACACCTTGAAATGAATCTTGATATTTCTTTTTTGTTCCTTGGCAGGATTGCTATCTTTTCATGTTCAATGCCAGACATAAAACTTCCTGTGCCTCTATCGTTGATGAGAACAGTAACAAATGATGACAAGCTGATATGAAAGAAATTGTTCATAGCACTTCAGGACAGTTCACTTGCCTTAACGTGACAACATGCATCCAGAAAATTCATGATTTACAGTAAGAAAGCAAGTTTTTGCCTCCTTGGTGAATGGAATATAGCTATGCTTGTGGTATAAATACAAAGTTTTAATCATCATTATCATTAATGGATAAGATGTCCCTACAAAGACAAACTGAAGCAAAAGGAAGTTTTTAAATAGGATCTCCTGTGGCATCTACTACTAACCATTTTGAAAACCCTTCCTACACACACCCCCTGCCACACGCATGTACACATATATATATGTCTACGCCTATAAATACATGCATATTTATGACACTTGCCAGTAACAACTGAATAGGATCTCAATCCTCCATCAGGAATTCATTGTACGAGGTGTGACACAACCCCAAAACGCTGTATTTAAAGAGTGCTTGTACCTGAAATGTAGGGCAAGGCACAGTATGTGGTTACATACAGACAAACAGGAAAGAGATAAAAAAATATCCACTGTGGTAATACTGGTCAGCTTGATGGGCAGAGAGGTCTGCACACCAGATCCCTAACTGCTGTTAAGTTTACATGTAACATCCTGCCACAACAGTGTTTTCAGAAATAAATTAAAGGAGAATAATAAAATAGCCCTACAAATGTCTAAGAAGAACTCTTCTCCAGTGTGCTATAAAATGAGCATGAAGTGCCTTCCATACCACCAGCCCTTAAAAAACCAGAAACTGTTTTCACTTACTCAAAACTCATGTAAGCATAGAACACAAATGAACATCAGAGAATAGAAGTAGTAAGATGCTGGACACTTATAAAAATTAAATGCTAAATATCAGCAAAGACAGCAAAATGGCAACGTTATTGCAGAACTGACAGCTCTGGGTCCTTAATGCTGATACTTCTATTTCTGATGATGCTGAACCTGCCATTTGTAAATAAGTCATCATCTTTTCACTGACTTTTGCTTTGATGCTTAACAACCAATTCCTGAAAGCTGGCATCAGTAGTATTTGGAGGAGCTCCTCACACAAGAGTAAAAGGAAACACCATTTCTGTTTGGCACAGTCTTCAGATACTGCCACAAAGATGCCACAGCAAAACATCGCTCCTCCCTTTCCAGAAACAGAACATTCCTCTGGGAACGGATTTAATAAGCAGTAACAAGAGGACTTTGTGCAGTGAGTTCATGTGATAGTATTTGTTTATAAAGAAAAACTTAAAAGAAAGAGGGGCTGGTGAATCTCTCAGTTCAAACACATTGAGCAAAAGGAAGCGCCAAATTCAGACTGTGACCAACAAAGCAGCTTGCAGCAGAAGTCAAATATACATACTACTGACTGGATAGGGAAGGAGGGTCATGTCAGAGTCACTTTACTATTAAACACATGCCATTGGGAGCACAAAAGCAGTCTCACTGCAGTGTGCCAGAGGGTAAACAGCTAAGCTGAGAAGCATCAGGCCTTGAGTGAGCAACCAGACACCAGAAGACCAATTCACTGCCTAAACTGCTGTCCTGCCACTCTATGCCCAGTAATCAAGAGAGTCGCAGAAAAAACTTCATCTGCTCTTGACTCACACTGAACTACAAAAATTTCCTTTAGCTAAAGCTGCTTCTCAGGGCAGATAGATCCAGAACTCCTTGGTGGTATCCCCAATGGACAAACCTCTCCACCAGTATACATGGGGGTCTTCCTGAGATATACAATGAAAAGAGTGTCTTGTATTTCTTCATAGCCTCATCTTTGGGAACATCTAGATCTCGTCAATCAAAGCTTTCCAAAAGTTCAAGCTTAAGGGAGACATCTGCAGCAAACATCTTCTGCTCAAGAAGCTCAGGTTTGGCAAAGCTGCGAGCAAGTGAAAACAGGTCACCTCCACACTCGCATCTTTGGCACTGCTCCTGTTCCTAGCTTAAGCCAGCATCATCCACACATGCCTGGTGCTCACAGCACTCGTTCTTTCCTGCTCATTTGATAGAAAAGAAAAGTAATGAATGATCTAAATAGCAGTGGGTAGATGTGAACATCTGTTTGAAACACAGTTCATAAGGAATGAAAACATGTTTGTAAGTCAAATACCTTAACTGGATGCACAAAAACTTTTGAGTTCTGTTTAAATATGAGGAGAAGATTTCTCTGTAGTAACCAGCTAACCTATGCCTGGACTTCTGTACTGGCCTCCTATCTATTCCCGTTCATTTCTCTTTGTTCCTTTTGCTACTATTGGCCTCCTAACTCTCTGTTTGGAAGGCCCAGCCCTCCCAATACCTTTAACCATCCTCATTGCACTTTCATTGAAATCAATGGGGCTTTGCAAATTACCATTGTACAGCTGACTCCATTATGCCCATTACAGATTTAAAAACATGATGACAAGAAGCTAATCTGTACGCACAACTCCCTCTCTTCTGCTGTAAATAACTCAGCCATATAATTTTTTTTAATCCTGAAGTGCCTGAATTATAGACTTAACAATATGCAAAATTTCATCTTCAAATAAGTCTACAGTGTTTTTTGTAGCCAAGATAATACAGCACTTTCCACAGACTCGGCTAAACTGTGATAGCTTTTGTTTGTTTTGTCTTGTTTCTTGTTTAAAAATGGATAAAGGCATGTCAGGCCAATTTAATTTAAATAGGATGTTCAGAGACTAAGTGAAGTGGCAGACTTTCAGTTCTACATAACATTAATAGCAGAATTAACAAGCCGGTGTCCCTGCACAGGCCTTCGAAACAGGCCTTGACAAACTGCTAATCACATTAAAACTCAGTTTCCCCTCATTAGTAACATGACTGTGCCAGCAAGGAGGGAAACAGCAGAGTTGGCTGCTCCTTGGATGTTACCCAGCAGAGCCTGGTTTCACCATGTGACACCTCCGAGGTGCCACAGAAACCTCCAGAACGTCTGGCTAAGACCTTCTTCCAGGCAATACTTCCAGGATGATGAAGGAAGAGCGCAGCACTATATGGCTGCCTGACCCCACCTCATGAAGCCTCAGGAGCTGTAAAGGCTTTGAGCTGATGCCTTTCTTCCGGCTGTACTGTCCAAGCCCTTCAATGATAAACCACAGCAAGCAGAAGCCAACACGCAGAGGGTAAATGAAACCCCACGGCTGCGGTGCCCCGTGTCAGCAATCTCAGGGTCTTTCTGGTGCCAATAATCTATGGCAGAGTGTTCATTTGTGCCCTGGGGTTCGTGCAAGTCAGGGAAAAGGAGGACAAAATGTAGGTGAAACATGGGGGCACGAAAAACGTGGGCACGCAGACAAGATGCTATTCTCTTTTCTGTGGTTATTCAGCAGAGACCTGAAAGAAACACAGTGGAGTCTGAAGCTGGGATGCCCAAATCTATCTGATGCCAGAAAAATAGGAGGAATCCCAGAGCTGGATCCTCCTGGTACAGTGAGCCAAGCTTGCACTGCCATCTCACCACCAGCACCACCAGCCCCCAAGGTGGCTCTTTTTCTCATGGGCTGTGGAAGCAACGATGCATCCCACAGGTCCTAGGTCCAGTGAAGAGCCTTGTGTCATGCCCCGTGAGGCCGCTCTCACCCAGACAGCAAACCACTCCTGTGAGCAGCAAGTCAAGATGCCGCAGAAGGAATAAAGTGGTTTTCCCCAAATAACTTTCCTCCTCCTGTGGGTGGGGATGATTTAGCCCATTGTGCGATCTCTGCCGCTGTGTAATTTATATTCACTGGGGTGCCAGAACTGCACAGTCTCCTCTAAATATAAGCAATTAACTCCCATTAGCATTAGCGGGAATCACTCAGGAGACTATCCCCCATTATTGATTATCTCGGTTTTGTACCAACTCAAAAAAATGTACAAAGAAAAGAAAATCACATAGTTAGTGGCTTTGGCTAAGTTAAGGCAGGCAAATTAGATTCATTATCATTCTTGAGCTAAACGGTGGGGCTTATTAGAATGTAGTTCATTTACATACTTTGATCTGATGGGTGTAGATACCTAATTATACAGCAGCCAGCAACTTATTTTTGATGTTTTTTATTAATTAATATTCAGTATTATAATTAAATGCACAGGCCGCTCTTCTGCCAATTCTTTTTTTTTTTTTTCTGTTTCTAAAACAAAATTAACTTTTAAAGCATACCTGTGAAGTGCATGAGCAGCAACAGATTCCTCCACAATGCCACAGGAACATGTGCCATGACTTACAACAAATGTGGCCCCCAGCTTTGCCTGAGGCCCTGTTACTCCTCAACCCATCCTTAGCATCTAGCAATGCCATTGATGTTAAACCCGATACCCGAAATATGCTCCTTTAGCAGTATCTTTACCTTTAAGTAATATAATGGGGTTTATATATAGCTTTAAATTATATACTGGTTTATATATATTCATCCTTTCTTTAATGGAATTATCTTATTTATTTTGATATGGTTATTTTTATTAAAAACTCAGACATTGATGTGGCTGACTCTGGCAGATCTTGGTAGCTTGTACAAACCAAAAAAAAAAAAATCAGTCTATCTTCATGCAAAGTTTTGAAATCTGTTTTGAAGAGGGAAAAAATAGGACTAGTGCTACTCTGTTCCCCACATTTTTTAGTGACCATCTTATGTAAACATAAACACATTAAGAAAAAAGAGATAAACATAGTAGGAAAATCTCCCATAGGCACATACACAGAGTTCATATAAGTAAGAGAGAAGGCCATATTGTGTTCTTGAAGCATAACCCCCTTCTGTGTCTCCCGTGACACACTGTTTTAAAGAGAAGCACAGAGTATACATTCTGATGGAAAGCAGAGTGCTCAGCAGATGACAAAGTGGTACCCTCTCAGCAGTCAGTAGGATGTGACAGATTCAAGCTGGTGAACCTGAAAGCAGGATTCAGACATATGAAAATAAATGGAACATTAAAATTAGGTACCATACACATAGACAGAGCTAGGACTTGGCTCTGAATTTCCACATTAGATGCGGATATTATTTACGATGGTTGTGATGGCAAAGCTATGTGTAGACATAGGCACAGATTTTGAGCGAGCCTCAACATGACCCAATGTGACAGAGTAGTGGCTACAGCTTTTAGAAGATAGTCAAGCTACGCACCAATCTGCATCTGTCAGGGGTCTCTTCTTGGTCTGAGTAGCTCAGAAGTCTCCTCTGCAAAGCGGGCATTTCTGCAGGACAAGGCATATCCATCCTGTTAAATCTCCAGAAATTGCCTACTGATGAGGTCATTAAATAAACCAGCCATGAGGGGTGGCATTATGTACAGATCACTATAAAGGAAATAGCAGTATCATAAATACAGCAAGCAAATCTCACTAAGCCTTCAAATACAATGAACTTTTTTCCTGAGCAGACAGTTCCAAGCAAGCTGAAAAATTAATTTACTATTTGTTACCATTCTTGTTATGATTGGTATCTTTACAAGTCTGAGTCATTAGTATGCGAGTTTACAATTATCCTCTGAGCCTTGTAATGTCCTGTCATTTACCTCCAGGGATTTATGTCAGAATCCAACTCGGTTCATAACTGATCTTCCAGTAGGACAGAATGACAGCACCATTATAGCTCCCTCCAGCAGATGATGGTAATGATATTATTATTCCCCTGATCAGCTTGGTGATGATTGTTTGAACTTTATCAGTATTAATAGAGAAAATAATAAAGGTATTAATATTTGAAAGCTCTCTGTATTGTGTTTAGTATCGTATTATTGCTACATTTTATGGCAAGTACTTTGACATTTCAGTGAATTTCCATTTACAGTATTACCACTATAATCTACTCATTTTATAATTGCTTCTGGATACTTGTAAGGTTTAATTTCTGATATTTCCTCTCAATAAAGAGACCTGCATATTAAATTGATATACAATTATCCTCACAAATTTGCATTGTTAGCCTGGAGTTGCAGGAGCTTAAAATATTCTATACGACTACTGGACCAAATAAGGCCCTATTAAGGTTTCGCAGTCACCAAGATAGCTTCAAGTTCTACAGCAAAAGTATCCTCTCTATCATAGTTTTTTAAAATAGTTATTTAAAATATCTATGCCAGCCACATAAAAGGATGGAAGCTGCTGAGCAAGCCAGACTGAGAATTTCAGAAGAAACCTCAAGATGGAGAAGAACACGTCAAACAATCTCCCTACCCTAAAAAGGAGTCAGGACAACAGAAGACTACACATGCTTTCCACCTACAAAAAGGTAACATGCATAAAGATTGGATTGGGATGGGGCCATCCCACATGGACACAACCTCAAAC
This sequence comes from Actenoides lindsayi, assembly GCA_025331215.1. Lineage (NCBI taxonomy): Eukaryota > Metazoa > Chordata > Aves > Coraciiformes > Alcedinidae > Actenoides > Actenoides lindsayi. The sequence continues at coordinate 64,699 of WTSP01002961.1, forward strand.
TAATTGATCGAGAGAAACAAGCTAGCTGATAAAAAGCTGTGAAATGAGGTTTCTGAATTTGGACTGGGACAGGAAGAAATGCAGCAAAGGGAAATACAGATGGATTTACTAAAGCCATAGCTCATGGGTTTGCATGGAAGACAGGAAAGGTACAGAGCATATGAACCAGAATTTGTATTTCATTTCTGGCTTGATGTTATTTTTGAAAGTGGGCTAGCAAACACTTTCCCTGTGCCACACTAACTTCTTCAGATCAGTGCAGATGTTCCCGCAGAAGTATAGATTTCATTCTAACATCTGCACAGAATTGAGTTTCCTTGGTTCTTCTTGTAAGAACTTGCACTAAGCTAATGAAGCTACAATTTTGCAGTTACAAGACCATATGTTCTGAGTGCTCAAATCCCATTTTTCTGAAGGGAAATGCATAAAAGAAAACTTTGACATTAAGGCAAATGCAAACAGTAGTCTGCCACCTCCTTAGTTTTGTGAGCAAGGCATCAAAAAAGTAGCAATGTTGGTAACAGTAGAGGCAACAACTATTTTTCATTTTGAGTCTCAACCTAAGCTAGTTTATTTGCTTTACTCTCTCCAGTTCCAGAGGAGCAGTATTTATAAATCAATGTTAGACACATTATGTGATAGACCCTATATGAAACGCTTATAGTACTATGTGATACTAAGATGCCCTCTTAAAAACTACCTCTGATATTTCATACAATCATACTCTCAGCAGCTCTCATGAGAACTACTCCCCAGCCTTCATACCCAAAAATTAGGTGCTAGCAGGGATGGCAGAACTGAAGGGGAAGGTGTTTAAACAATGGCCAGTTCACTAGATGATTCATGGCATAGTATTATGATAGCTTTTGGGAGCCCTGGTCAACCATGACTCCCTGTAGAGACACTTCTAAACAGAAAAGACAAATGGTGTTCATATGAAGGCCAAGCTTATTAAATATTGCCCAGATCCAGACATCTATTTCAGATGAGGGGCTAAATCACAACACTCAAGAAACTATTTCAGTTTTAAGTTTTGCTCTTAAAATTCTGTGTAAGACAGAAGAGGTCCAAGGATCTACTATCCAAATATACAGAATTCACTTCCATTATGAAGATGACTTCATTACCAGCTATGTTGTTGAAAGTAAAAACTACAGTAGCTTTAAGATAAGACACTACTTCTGTTCCATGCTTGTACTTACTCATCTACCGGCACACAGAAATGCTGACATCCAAGATCATAGCATTTCCTGTTTTCAGCCAGTTCTCAGCACAGACCTTGCTTGAATGTCATTCATTCAAGTTTCATCCCAGCCTTCAACTTGGCCGCAGATTTGCATCTTTCTTTGCAGCCTCCTAGGGCAGGTAGTGTTGACATCCCCCATGAACTTAGTGAGGAGTGCTAAAAGCAGTCTAATTAGCCCAGGATCTCATGTAGCTCTCAAGAGCTCCTGCCTGTACCAGGTCTGAATTTGTGCCAATGTCTGACTGCAGTAGAAGTAACATTAAAGGAAACCCCTAGGCTAGTCGGCTGTCTTACAATTGCATTAGCCTCACTGTCTTTGTCAGGCTTGTTCTCTATGGAATTGCATATCCACTTAAGGTTATGAATTTGATTTATCTTCAAGATTTGAGGTGAGTTTCAATCCTTGTCACAGCAAAAGAACAATAGCATGGAGCAGAAGAAGATACAGGGAAGATATATCTGTGCATGTATTTACCTCACACGGCTTTGTCAAGGCACTTCAGTCCTGATTTGCAGACCTTTGCAATACATATTTCTTGTGTAGGTGCTGCTAAATTAGTTCAGATTTACATCATTGTGGGGAGCATGAAAAAATACTGATCTGAGCCAACCAAACAAACACATATATGAACTGAGGTGTCAGGAGGCACAGATGGATTGCGCCACCTGCACTACTTGCGGGATGCTCCTTCTAGTCAGTTCTACAGCACATTCACTTTGAGCTTACTCGTGTGGCATTAAATTACAGTTGTATTGATTTTTCACAGCATTAATTTCGTGGTGATGTTTTAAATTGCTTAAGGCTTTATCCGGAATAGGGCTGAACTTGGGACAAAAAATTAATAGAGGCATTTTTTTGTGAATCAAAAGAGGTCTCCATGAGATACCACATAAGCTGCTTCCTTTCGGTACAGCACACCACAGGCTGCATTTTTCCATGGGTTCCACGGAAGCAGCTGCATCAGACCCAGAGAGCTGCCTTTTACAGCAGATTTTGCTGTGCTGTTTATTGAAAACCTGGAATTCACTTTAAAGTCGTTTCCAACTGACATTCACAAGTATCACTGTTCAGATGCTTTAGATCTTATTGATGTCCTCGGACCACTTGGCAAAGAGCCATGAAGTTTCCCAGTTGCAGGTTCACAATATAAAATCTGCACCTGATTTCTCAATAACATTGAAATACTATATTCAGCTACAATGTAGTTCATATGGATGTTCCACTTTGATGCAGTAGACCTAAATCTTGTGTTCTTCAAATCAGTGGGAGTTTTGCTTGAGGAAGAAATGAAAGATTAGGGCTGCAGAAAACACAAAGTCAGTAATTTGGCAGCCTGATTTTATAATAATCTTTGTCTAATGATTATTTAATATTGTACTAGGCTATTTGAAAGAATATTCTACAAAGTGTTGGAGGTTCTTTTTCAAAGCTGATGTAAAAAGTGATTTGTAATTAGTAGCTTTAGATATGTTATGTGCGTGAGAGAATATTAGTATTCCATAAAAGCTGCTGTCAATATAAGTTATATGGAGACGCACAAAATAATATGAATACTTAATAGCTAAAATAATTTCTTTAAAATAGTTTTGCTAGATTTTATAGTAGCTCCACCTGGGAAACTTAATTTATATTTTTTTCCCCTTTAAATTTAGTTAGAAATAACTGAGTTAGGAACTATGACCATAAATGACCTGAGCACTAAGGGAATATATTAAAATTTACTTTTAAGTACTTCAAAGCATTTCACTTTATTCACATGTAGACACTGGAATTATTCACAGAGCTTGTTACTACAGCTCTGGAAATCACTCACCACTGCAAAAATTCATACAAACATTATGATATTTACAATAGGTGTCAGTTCCGTAAATTCCAGTAACTGCTGACACCAACTCTAACCATGCTCAGAATACGGCCCGTTGTTTAGAAAGTTCTGGTGCAATCAGTACTCAGTCACTGTAGATCACAAGGGTAAACACCGGTTTTTGAAGGTTTTACCTTTGTTAAAAATAATAAACCAAGAAGCTTGCTCTGCCGGCATGTGCAGGATGCCCGGGAGCAGCAGAGGGCACTCACACTCTACGGTAACACAGACGGGGCTCCGCGGCAGCGGCTTTGCTTTCTGCAGCACTGTCAAGAGCTATCGAGCCCTGTGCAAGCACGACTCTCCCCTCTGCTTCAAGAAAAATTCCGCAGAAATTTTATTCTAACTCCCTCGGAATTCTTAGTGTACTTAGGAAGAAAGCTAAAGGGAAAACAAAACCAGAGCCAAAACAACCAACACCAACCAAACAAAACAGCAAACAAAAAACCAAAAACAACAAAAAGACCCACAAAACAGATGAACGAAAAAAAAAATCCAAACCAAACCGAACCACACAAATCTACCATTTCCTTGCTCAGACCTAGGAAACCTTCAGACACACATCCTAAGGTACTCAGGGCCAAATCCTCTGGGTCTTACGCAGCAAAAGGTACCAATTCTTGAAGAGGTCCCCAACGGACAGAGGAAGCAAGAGCTGGTCATCAGGCACCAGAGAAGCAAGGAAACAAAATATTTCTTAAATTGCCTAAAGCGGAGGCAAGAATTTTTTTTTTTTAAGCCAGCAATAATATCAGCATCGGTTGAGACATAATCCTGACATGCTGCTACTAAAATCATTAACATTAAAAGAATATAAAAATTAACACATCCTGTGTTCCCTAATGTTGTACAGTGGCTTGATTTCTCCCTTCACAAAGGATTTTTCTCAGCATATTCCCTTTCTGACCTAGATAAAATAATTTCTTATTCTTCATCTACTTCTGTAAGGTAGTGGCATGGTGAAGAATGTGATGTGTGAGCTACAGATGGCACTGAAAGAATCCAAGAATCTAAAAATACAGTAAGTTTTACAGGAGAGGTTTCATAAGGTGGCTGTCTCCTCCTTGACATCACTATTCAGCTGGCTATTGGAATGGGACTAATTTAATTAAGAGAACAGCTCAGATAAAACATTTTTGTCAGATTCTCCAAGTCCTATTCACCTTGCTTGAGAACTCAAGCAAGTCTTCTCTTAAGCAGTCCAGTAATACACCTCCCGTCATGCCAGCTTAGCTGAGGATAGCAACAATAGGAGCAATTGGCACAAAGAAAACTACTGAAGTTAATGTAAAGATTATCATATTATTTTTCCAATGGTGACCCAACGGTCAAGGCAATTGCTGGCAAGAAATTGTTCAGTGCAGTCTTGATCTTTCACTCCTCAAAAGCTCCAGGTGAGTTTTATTTGCAGTATTTGGTCCTGAAACCCCCACAGCTTGCCACTAGCTCATTTCATTCCTCTGCTTTCCAAAGTATCTGAAGCAAAAGCACCTCTTTCTAAGTAATAAACATCAATTGTGGGCTTGTGTTTGTTCGGCTTTTTTTTTCTTTTTACAATGATCACCGCTATTGGGTTGTGGTTTTTTATGTGAGAAACATAGGCAGAATGGTGAGAGGATAATACAGTTAAAATACAAACCAGATTGTTAATTTGACTGTACTCCAGTCTCTCCTAGCATGAAACTTGATTTCCTAATAATAAATTTCAGTATCTAGTTTCAGTAAGTAATCAAATACTGCAAAACCTCTCTGCATTTAAAAAAAGAATAATGTACTTTTAAGGAAAGAGAAAAGCTGAAGAATATGGGGTTTTGGCTAAACAATACAGTTCTTCAGATCCCAAACAGAACTGTTTTATTCAGAAAAAGCTGGGGAGTTGGATGACAGGGAAAGATGGGAGAGAAAGGGAGCCATGAAGAAGAGGGTTAATAGAAGTTTTCCATTCTAACATTCTCAAAGTAAACACATAAACAACAACAACAAAAGCTTCTATCTGACCAAAGAAGAAGAGTGTTAGAAGGATGTAATGCAATCCCTGCAGCATTTCAAACTCTACTTCAAATCTAGGTCTCTTTCCACATAGCATGTTCATTGCTTGCAGCAAAAATGGGTTCTTTTAAAGAGCATGTCCCTTTATCATCATAGAACCAGCAGTTTCAGATTTCATACTTGTGATCTCAATGGCTTGCAGGAATTTATATTCCAAACACAACTTTGGTGTATAAAACTGGGGGGAAATGTCAGACAATGTATTTTTGTGTCACCCAGCAATCTGAGAGGGCACTGGTGCATTTTAATTGTCCCAACATTGTTTCTCAGACTTCAGAAAGAAATGGGAAGACTTAAAAAATAATAATTAGTTGCTTTGAGAGATGGAAAGGATGGGTGACCATTAACTGATTGCTTACTACTTTCTTGTTGAGTGACTGTTTCCTAAGGAATATGCTGTCTGCAGTCTTTCAGATTCACATGTTAAAGCCTTCAGTGAAGAAATCACTGCTTTAGTACATCTAAGTATATGCTGGTAGGTGCAAATGCTTGCATTACTCATTTATCCTAGTTAACACTCCTAATTATACTTTCACCTGAGATCTGGATTTCCTTGGCTTGGCAAATTATAAGGTAGTCTGCTCAAATGTCAGTCTTCTTCAGGCATGAATTTTTGTGCAGTCATGTATGCAGAAGGTCAGTGACACTAAGACATGCACAACAACATTCTTGATACTTTCCACGATTAAGTTCAGAATGCTTTTCTCATTCAAACCTCTTTAAAAGTCTTGATGCCACCTTTTGCCTTCTTTTCCACACAATCTATTTCAAAAAGAGACACATGATGGAGTGTTCAAGCCTTCATGTTTGTTTTCTAGTGGTTCAGAAGGAGCACAATGTCAGATTACAGCAAGTCATCTTCATATCCCTTAAGCAGAACCAAAAATTCCTCTAACATCTGGGCAAAAATAAAAATAAATATAAATATAAACCCAGATTTCTGTTTGGGTTTTTTTTTTGTTTGTTTGTTTGTTTTTTTCTTCTCTTCTTCTTCCCCTAGTCAGGCCTGAAATCAATCTAGTATAAAAAAATCTCTGGTAAAAATGCACAAGTGTGACCAAAGGCAGAAGTTGGACATACTGGACCCCTGAACCTGCAATACAATCTTTATGTGGAGCCCTGAGTCTGCAGTCCTGATGGCCAGGAGAGACACTGCAAATCACAGAGAGCGCCAGGAAACCAATGAGATCTCCTTCAACAAAAATACTTCCACCCCCATGAATCCTACTCTTGGATATTTCTCACTGGTATATCAGCTTTTTCAAGATGGCACAGGAACTGACTTAATTTGAATTTCCTGGCTTTTGAGAGATTATAGGCATTATTTACTCTTTCTTTTTTTACCTACCACATTTTTAATTAAATTAAATTCCCCAAGCATGGTTAGCTATAAAGTGCATATTACTTACCTGCATCTTCAGATCTTTTACAGTCCCGTGGGTTAAGCCCATAATTAGTTGGTTTTGTAAAATGCATATTATTTACTTGACAGGCCAGAATGGCTCTGGAGGAACTGTCCTCGTGTTTTTGGTTAAGTGCATAATTAGGTTGGTTTTTAAAACCCGTGTTATGTTCCACACACTGAAGCCATGGCATTCCATTTATTAAATATGCATTCTCTTTTAAAAAAAAAAATTAAATAAATGTATTATTTACTCAATTGACTAAGACAGCATATAATTATGTATTTAGGATGTGTGCAATGCATGATAAAAAAATACTCATGAAAATGTATGGAAAAAATTACTTTGCCCTCTTAGGGCTTTTTTAAGCCACCATGTCTTCACCACTTCCACCGTTTCTTCTCAAAATACCAAGTATGTTCAGAAGAACATCTATTTCATGAAAAAAAAGTGTTCGAGCACTACTTCACAGGATACTTAAACATTTACCTCAACTTTCAGACTCATTTCATATACAAAGGGAGTATTTGTGCTCTTTTCCAAGGACGAAGCTATTTAATAACATTAGAGTAAAACTTTATTGTACACTCCTACTTGCTTAGTCCTTTGGGACAGATTCTCACTAGCATAAATGCCTATTGTTCCACTGAAGAAGGCAGTGGCATGTTAATCAGCAAAGCTAAGGGTCTGAATCACCATGTCCTAGAAATCATGTGCTATTACTTTCCAATGGGTATTTCGAAGCATAAAGGTTATGAGACTGGCAAATGCCTGTGAGTATGTTCATATCATTGCAATGGAGACCTTTCAGGGTGACCATTCCTCATGAAACGAACCCTGTAGAAAGCCAACATATCTTTTTCATGCCACTCTGAGGTCTTATGGGGAATACAGGTTGCTCACAGGTTTTGAGGACTCTGAATGGGGATGCACATCACACAATTTCACTAGTGACATAGACCAAAAGCATGAAGTAGTAATTCACACAGTAGTAATTCCAGACAATTGCCCAAGTACCATTTACCCCAACTGAGTCAATTAAACATCTGGACACATTCAGTGCACTGCTACATATTATGGACCAGATTCATATAGGTACTAAAACACCAGTTCCTATTGATTTTAGTAAGTTAAATATCCAGGTGATGAAAGAGCTGTGCCCTTGTGCATTGGGACTCAGTCTACCAAAGGAGCCTTTGTGAAGCTGGTTATTTGGCATCGGGTTATCAGCAGCATGATGAAATCTGGATAAGATTTGAAACTATCAACAAAGGTTTAATGTTAAACAATCAGAGAAGAGTCTGACCTCCCCAATCTTGTATCACGCTTAATGCTGCTAAACTGAATGAGACTGAGGGGATGTTTAGTAACTTTCAATATGACTGCTGTTCAGAAAGGGTGGTTCACATCAGCAGCTTCTTGAGAAGAAAAGGCATCCTCCTAAGTATCTGATGTTCTTTTACTGGGAGCAGTTAAATAAGAATTCATCACCCCTCCAGTTCACTCTCATCTCCCAGCCTTTCCCCACAGCACTGCTATTCCACCCATTTCAGACAACACACCAAAACATCTCTGTAGCTCCTCAGCCCCATGTCCAGGTGTAGAGTGAGGCAGAAGCTATTAATTCTATGCTTTGGGGAGGTGGGCAGTTCCTCCAAATCTAAGCTCAACAATAAAAGCAACCAAAACAACAATATGTGCCATCACATGGCCCAGGTCAGGCAAGAAAGCACCAGCTCTTCTGAAAACCTCATTCACACTCATTTGAGTTCACTTCTTTCTCTAAGTGCTGCACCAAAGCCAAGCTACAGGCCAAAACCATGATGTATTGCATAAAGAACTTGCCATAAGTAGAATATGACTCCTTTCTGGAATCTGCTCAGGTTACAGGCACACAATCAAATGCAATCAAGGCACAGTAGCTAAGCAAGCTAGCACCTGTCAGCTGGGCCTTTAAACCTACCTCTGGAAGTGCCTTTATGTTCCACCCAGATGTGAGTATGGAAAGGGCCATGCAGAGAAAGATGCTGCCTTCACCCCTGGCTGGTTTCACTGTTCACCACCCCTCTGCTGCAAGTTGCCACCTTCACATTTCAGTTGGCAAATCCAAATCTGTGAGTGCTCTCATTTGCTTAACTGGAAAAAAAAAAAAAAAAAAAAAAGAGAGAGAGAGAGAGGAAAAAAAATATCAGATGGCTTAGTTAAAACAGATCTCGAAACTAAGTTGGCTGCAGTAGCATTACAGTGCAGAAGGACTGATGGAACTTTTTTTCTCATCAGACAGGTGGTTAAGCTGCTTATTTAGGGTGATAATCTCTAAGACATCAGTAGTAACAAATAGTTGGGAGAAAATTAAGCAGCTCTTGCAACACTCCTCTAGAATAGCTCCAGCCCACATTGGTTGCAGAGGAAAACATGCTACCTTAAATTTCAGTGGAAAGGGTCTCAATTTCAGTCACTATTCTCACTAAATATGAAAAAGAATACACAACGCAAAACCAGACAGGTTTCTTAAACAAAGATTATAATTAACTTTAAACTATGTTGTCCAATCATGTTATTCATTACAGTCACTTACGTTTACTATAAATCCACTAGAGTTTTCCTGTTTTGTTTCTTTACTTCAATACAAAACCAAGAACTCTCTCCTACAGCCAGATAGATATTTCCTGAAATAACACATGAGTGGTGGCTATTTTACCCAGCAGGTTCTTTTATCACCATGGAGCAGGAAAGTTGACAGGCTTTGTATCTGCAATGTAATTAGCTTGTGGGAGTACAGTCATAATGAAAGTAAAATTTACATTATTGCAGGCATGTGATTGTTTGCTCTTTCAAACAGGAGTAAAAAGTGAATTCCAAGGTAGGTGTTTGGGGGTCTTATTTAATCAATATCCTCAGACTTCCTATATGTCTGCTGAGGGGAAGGGAGACAACTGGAGGTTTAGATCTGGTTTCTCTGTGAAAGCTTTTAAGACCTCAAAAGAAGAAACGAATGATGAAAAATGACTAACACCATTGGGTCTGAGTCCCATTTAGTCACATTCAGGATCCACCCAGATCAACAGAGAAGTTCTCCCTTAAAAGCAGATGTACAGCTTTACAAACCCTTTCAAAGCACGAAAAGTAGCTACCCTTCTTCAATAAAAACAAAAGGTTTAATCTTTTAAGATAAATTCTCTCAGTAAGTGCATTTGTAGAACAAGTCTCAAACACACTGAAATGCAACACACTTTGACCCTCTTTTATTTATTTCTGAAAGGCTGAAACACCAGAAAACAAAGCATTTAGGGCACAATTAGGCCATGATCTCCTGTTGGTCCAGGGGAGGGGGGAAAAAAAGGAAAAAACTAAAAAAAAAACAACAAACACACTAAAAAAAAAACACTAAAAAAAAAAAAGAAAGACCCGTATGTTCTAGGAAACTGTTTTCTCTGTAAACTCAGCCCCATGTGACAGCTCAGAACACTTACTATGACAGTAAGTTGGGGCATGATATATATTGTCATATATACATTTGCCTCCCAGATCCCTGGGATCTTTCTTTTCTAGATGCTTTTGAACTTGTTGGCTTCTACAGAATTCTCAGGAAACAAATAACATTTTCTCAAATCAAGCACGTAATGAGATTCTCTACCTATGGATGGAATCTCCCCAGGAAAAAGAAAGGAAGTAGGAAATTCTCCTTCATTCATCCAACCATTTACCAGGAATAAAATAATATACTGTAACAGCAGCAGTTTTAGGACCTGCATGGAGAAACACAGAATCACACGTTGGGAAAATGTTCCAACACATAAAGGTCATTTTTTCTGTTGAAAGCAAATTATGTCCTTTCTACCTGATGTTTGTCTACCCAGTTCCAAGCAAGGCACAGTAGAAGAGATGCCAGCCACCTACTCTAGTGATGTATTAACTCCATGACAAGGAAGGCTTTTTTAAAATCCAGCTTGAATCTTGCTCGTTTCAGCTCAGTCCCGTTGCTTGGTCCACAAGGGGCAGGGGAAAGCTGACTTTAACATATATTAGGACAACGATCAGTGCCTCAGGCAAAGTAACCCATTTCTTTTAATCTTTCCTTGTGGGTCACATTTTCAGGGGTTCTGATTGTTCTCCTTGTTCTATTGTAAACTGTGTCCAATTGAGCCAAATCTTTCCTGCATTACATTTCCCCAGAAGGAGCGATCCACGGATACTGTATCTGCATCCCTCTTCTCTGCACTGACACCCATTCTCTTTTACTATCATGTATCTGCTGGGAACAACGTTACCATTTGGCCAGTTGGTTTGAAATAGAAAAAACCAATCAAGATGGTGAAGAGGGAGTACATTTTCTTTCCATTTCCCTTTGCAGAAAACATTAGGAATAACTCCACATTTGGTTGAAGAGTCTGTATGTTTGACTGGTTTAGACTGTTGCAAATGATGACAATGCACCTCTCCCCACCTCGCTGCCGTGCACAGGAGTGATGGCTATAGGGGCTATACATCCGCTGCAACATTAAGTATGAGAAGATCATGGCTGTGTTTTGGAGTTTCATCAGCGACCTTTGCATAACCCTCGTGAAGCTATTTTTTCAGGCTGTGTGCGAACTCAGGCAGTCACTTCTGCCATCATTTGCATGTCGCTCATAGACAAAGAACCTGTTATTTGAAAAGTTTTCTTCGTGGTCACAGAGAGTATGTGTTGATATAGAGATGTGAGAGACACACTGGATTCTGGGGATGTTTATGAGCTGAACTATGGAGAAGCCAGCAGAGATCCAAAAAGACATGAATTTCCAGACAACAGACTAGATCCAAAAGACGTGTTGGTAGTAGTAATAACATTAGTGAAAGGTGTTTTACTGCTGAACAGTGAAATCAGTGTGTGTTCTGCTGAAAAGTACAGCGAATTAGCATCATGTTGTAATCTCATGTAGCAAATTGTGATCACTCACACTTCATGTCACAGTACCATGTCACGCATTTCTGACAGGATTTCACAGATGAAATATTCCTTTCCTGATCCACAAGCCCTGCTTAAGCCTCTGGATACAACTCCTGTTGAATGTACAGTCAATAATTATGGATAACTGTTGACCAAAAGATATTACAGTAAGTACAGAAATCAGATGCAGTGGTCAACATCCTGGAGAGTTTGATATTTTTTTGTTGTCACCCTATACAATTAATTAGGAACTATTTCTTAATGAGTGAACTTACAAACTGGTGTTACTATATCCTTTGAAGTAAAAGTAGGTCTCAATCTGCCTATTTAATTTTTTTTTTCCTTTTCCTTAAATCAGCAAATTCACTACATCGCCTCTTGCTGATTTTAAGAGGCATATGGTTCTTAATCCAGCGGTGTATGAATTATGGCAGTAAATGGCTTTGAAAGTGCCTCGAAAGCAAAAGTATGGAAATTTCCCCCCCAAGAGACTAGGATGAGCAGTCATTATTTTTGCAATTGCAGAGAACACTGCCCAAGTGTTCCAAGACTGCATGTGTATAATTGTTTGTCTCTTTCTTGCTTTGAAGTGTATTTTTTTTTTAAGCTGTAAAACCTCAGACACACTCAAGGACAGCTTCCACAGCTTAGTCAAGAACACCAGCGTATCTACATATTCACCAAGTCATAAATCTTCTATACTTTGGCTATGCATATATGACACATGACCCTTATTTCTCCCTTGTGGTTGCACTCTGAAAGACAATAGAGGTCCACTAAAGCACACAGCTTCCCTCTTAGGTAATATTTCATATGTATCTCATTACAACTACCAACACATCAAGGTAACTGAGCTGCAGTCTGGGAGGGGAGTTTAACCATAATTGTCTTAAATTGTCTAATTTGGATAAAATGAGCAAGAAAATTCCCTCAGCTATTTGTTAGTGTAATAATGTCATCTATATGTTTCTTGCCTCGTGGTATTCTATTTTGTAAAGGGGAATGAACTATACTCTGAATCCTTTGGATATTTGGTTCGATCTGTCTGTCAGACATTAATTAGTTTCATAGCAATCTCTCACTGCTGTCTTGTGGAAAGACAGCAAGACTGAAAAATAAGCCAGGATGACAAAGGGAGAGCTTGACTTGCTTCTGACCAAAGAAATCTGTCATTAAGAAAAGGTTCAGAACTCAGATCTGAAGCTCCTTTGCCTGCCTTGTGGGAATACAGATGACTGGATTAAAACATTAACACGTTACTATACACAAAACCGTCTTTTCAAAAAATGGTCTGTTTGCTCATTTATTTCTATGTACATAAACAACTGTAGAGAGGGAGGTTTGCAGAGCAGAGCACTGGAACTCAACCGTGCGACTCTCGCTAATGACAGTGGCTGTTAGGCAGGCAAAACACCGAATGAGGTTTCCAAATTAACCTTAAAATAACATTATGGAGGCCTCAGTGGCAGCTCTGCAGTTAAATCCATATTAAAATCTGCACTTGGAGCATCGCTAATGTCCCAGGATTTCCTACTCAAATTACTCTGCAACATCTCCCTATTTTACATACGGAGGTCTAATTCTCTGGTTCGTAACAGCAGTTTTTTTTAACACTTGTACAAAGCATATTTGCAGCACCAGCAGAAAAGTGCTACAGCAGAGCAGGGAGTCATGTCTTAACTCTCCAGGAGACAAGGGAATTTGTTCACGTATATTTAAATACATTAACTTTCACTCAAAAGGAAATTTTAACCTGTCCTATTAAAAAATCTGGAGCTCAGACTCCCATCTTGTGTCAGATAATAGCAGGAAAGAATCACGTACCCTAAGTCACAGATACACATTTATGTGGCTATGTCAAAGATGGGCCTTTTGATATATTTTTTAACATAAATTGATATCTCTTTCATCATCAGTTTTCTCCAGCTCTAGCAGACAAGATCAACATTTAGTTCAAGACAGTGCATTCCCTTTGCAGCAGCATCCAGACTTCTCAGCGCCCCCACTGAATTTCAGCACTGAAGTAGAAAGTAGCTCCCCATGTTTGTGCCTCTGTATGCAAGAATCACTTCAAATATGGTGAAATGTGGGGTTTTTTCCAAATCTATACCATCTTCCTAACACCTTCTGCCTATATCAAGCTTAGAATCATTGAATGCTTTGGGTTGGAAGTGACCTTTAAAGGTCATCTAGTCCAACCCCCTTTCTCCAGAAAGCTCTACCTTAACTCTCTCCTGCTCCACCACCAGAACAAACATTCTGTCTTCAATGGCTCGTGTTTGTCCACACACGTGACTCACCAGACTCTCCTTTTCTGTTGGGAACCAGCCCGTACCCGCCTCCCAATACCATTACTGCCTCAGCTGCCCTGGCATTCCACACCTGTGGCACGTTCAACATCCACCTTTGCCACATGCTGCTACACTACTTCTTCAATCAGTTGGTGATTCCTTCATTCCATAACTTGTCCCTCATAGGTTCCTGAACCTTTGAAAATAAAACTATTTTGTTTAAATTGCTAAATACAGACATTGGAGGTTTAAAATGGCGATTGATGGATTGTGTTTTTACATGAAACATATGTATTAGGTTTACATTACTACACTAGTTTGCAAAAGTAGGCATGATGATAAACTCCTGGTTTAGAAAAAAATGGGAAAAAAAAGGGGGGGAGGGGGAAAAAGAAGAGGGATAAACTAATCAAGTCTTCTCTGAGGCATTTCATCCCCAGGGTATCTTAAAGAACAAGTAGCAAGACTGCAGCTTTCTCAAGCTACTGCAGAAAAAAAAAGTGAAATGGCCTAGCCTGAAACACAGCCCAAAATACATTGCTCCAAGGAGGGACTCAGAAGGGAGCAGGTCTACCACCTCCTTCCCCCTCCAAAAAAAAAGAAAAAAAAAAAGAAACAGGAGAAAAATTGGTTTGCTCAAAACATGGGAGCAAGGACAAGATCATTGATGCTTTCCTTTTGCTTAAAACAATTCAAGAAGGGTTTGTGCAGAGATCTAAGGTTGCTTGGAGCCAGGGCTGTCAGCTACCAAAGGGAACAGGCAGGCACATGAGCATTGGACAGTAGCACAGGACCTCATCTGCTGTCCATCGATATTCTGATGCCCAGAGGGAGACTGCTTAATAGTCCATCAGCCTTATGAAACAATTGATGAATTGACAGCTCTTTAAGAGTAAACTGAATTCCAAACCTTTTTAAATTTACCACATTATTGGTGCCTACCCACTGAGAAGACGGAAACGAAAGTGACACCAAACCGAATTTTCCATCTACTGTCTTAGCATCTGCTGTTAAAGCCACAATAGGCAAACACAGTTACCAAGAAACCGCTGGATAAATCAGCAAATGATTTGTAAGACAGACACAGTTAATACAGCGTGTCAGTACAGCCTCTTCCAGGTGTCCAGAGTGAAATACACTGTCCTGGCAGAAATGCAAATTGTGATACTAAAATAGCCAAACTTGAAACATCACAGTGAAGATTTAGGCATTTGTGCTACTGGATTCAGGGCAGAACGGGCACTTCATGATTAAGGGCTCCATCCTAACCAGGTGAAATTTTGGACAAAACAAGACAAAAACAGAAAGAATCTTCAAGGTGCATGGTTTCGTTAGAAGACCCTCCTGTCTCACCAAAGAGAACTGATAAATACAGGAGTTTTGAAATGCTTATTAAAGGCTACTTGCTATCCTACAGATTCCTTCTATAAGCATCCCTTATTTTCTGACATAGTACTGCAATGAATCCCATAAGCCTTTCTGCTTAACCTTAACTGCAAAACAATGGTGAAATCATTAAGAGAGAGATTTCACTAGAATATGAAGAACACACCAGATTACTCACTCCCTTATTATAGTATCTTATTCAGGTTTCAACAATTTCAACAGAGATCCTCTGATCTCTGATAGATCCTAAAAAGACATTTAAAGGCAGCTTGCAGTAATGCAGCCATCAACACCGAGTGCCTCGTGATTTACAGACACACACATTTTAGCTTACCACAGAACAGAGGAGAAGCAACTAGGGAAGAGCTTCCTAGTTGGGAGAAGGAAGTTAGACTTTCCTTTAAACTATCTCAGAAGTTTTGCCACTCTGAACCCTAATCTAAATCAGGTTTAGGGGGCAGGGATATTGGGTGTCTTTAAGAACTCCTACTTTCATACTAGCTAAATATAACAAGGGAGAAAAAAAATCCCTTTATCTGATTTATTTCCAGTGCCTCTTCCTCAAATGAAATCTAAATGCCATGTATTTGGAAAAAATCACAGGCAACTGCACTACAGCTGCAACTTTTTAAAGGGGATGTTTAAATGGATGTTCCTAAATCCATACATTCCTGTTGAACCTAGCACTTACACCAGAGCATCTCCTGGGCCAAACTGCACCAGACCACGTTTCAGAGAATCACCTTCTGATATTGCCAACCCATGAGGTGCGGTAGGAATACAAGAACTATAGGAAAGGCCAGTTACATTGTCTTTCCAAATCTCCAACAGATTGTTTCATGGTCTGGGTAAAGATACATTTGATTTCATTCAAACAGGTTCAAACGTTTTCTTAATAAGTACCTGTGTCAAAATGATTCAGTTGTCAGAACGATCACCTCTGAGCCCAGGCATGTAGGTACAAGTCCAAACATTAGTTTATCCATCAATATACTATCCGTAATTTTGTCTGTGCATTCCTAAAGTGCCAGTCACCCTGATGCATAGATGCCAGTTCGAGTTCTCACTCCATGTTAGTTTGATAGCACTGTCATCAGGGAAGAAAAAGCTGTACTGTGTTTCGACTAAAATATGAAACCATGGCTACTTCTGTCCATCTCTGGTAGCTACTCTGGAAGCTGGTGGCTCCTCTTCAAGAGACACAGCAAGTATAATCCCATGTTCAAGCCCTGTTCCCTTCTGCAATAAAACAGGTTATAAATCCCAAGCCTGGACAAAACTCTTCCTCATCGCAGATTGGCAGATGGCTCACGCAGCAAGCTCGTGTTCAAAGTCTTCGGGAGACTGTTCAAAATATGAGTGAAACAACATACGTAAACAAAATCTATTCTGTTCTTTATGCTAGACAAATGGCATTCAGGTGCAAGGCGCACACCTTCACAGAAAAGTCTGTTCTCGTCTTCAGAAAGCATCTATCAAAAGAGACGTAGACCAGCAGCACTTCTAGCACCGGCACCGTTTTAATGGCTGAATGCAGAAATAAAAATTGGGATTCACTTCTAGGTGCAGACAGATGTCTGATGGGAAGATACTGGCTCTCTCTTACCAAACATGACAGGCATTTTTGGTGAGGGTTTTCTTAGCAGATGGCAAAACTTAGGTCCTACTGATTGTGGCTGGATCTGAATGCATTCAGCACATGGCAGGATCAGGCCCAAACATGAGTCTGAACACCAGGTTTCATCCACATTGTTAAGAAAAGGTATTGGTATGAAAAGGGTGTTCAGACTCTAAGCATCAAAATCGGAAAAAAAAAAAAAAAAAGAGTAACAAACCTTTGTGATATATTGTGATGCTTTCTTTTGTATACTGTATCAATGACTGTGTGGTACACTCAGTGAAAAACCAGCCCTTGGTAATTGTCAGGGAACTTCATTCTGAGTGCCGGCTCTACTGGAAATTAATTGCTTCAGTGCAATCTGAACCACATCATAAATGTCATGTAGAAGTTGCAGGGAGTGAGGAGGCAATGACAGCTCTATCTGCACTGTTTCATTTAAAGGTGGGTAAAACACACTGCGACAGAAGTGCTCTTCATCAATAATTTAGTCCGCAGTGTAAAGCCAAGCCTTGCCAAAGATGCCAGGGGAGCAGCTACCTCCCTGGTTTTAATGACACCAGCAGGGAGGGGTTGAGGGGCCATCTCAAATCAACATTCATTGCACATCTGGGCATGTCGGCAGATGAAGATATCTAGGACTGAGCTGACAGGACAAAGGGTTGAAAAAAGAAGTGTAACCTAGAAAACCTTTACTTTGAATTCTTTGTATAAATTCAAGGGGGATGACAGTTCCTAAGGTCATCTTACATAATAAAACTACAGTGGTCTACATAGAGAATTTTAACTCTTTCCAACACATAATCAAAGAAGCTGCAAGTTAAGTTTATATTATTCACTTTATGAATGTAAAATGCAGAATCCTTAATTCTCTGAAAAGAACTATTTTAATGAGCAGAATGTTAACATTTATATGCCCAACTTCAGCGTAATAACCCTAATTATAGTACCATGGAAGCCTCACTGTACTCGGGGTCACTGGAGTTCCTATTATAACCCTTATCTTAGGGGAGTTTAATATTTTTGCCATTTCACAGTGTACCAGCTGAAACTTGCCATGCAGGCTAGCACTGGTTTATTCCTCCTTAAAATCATTCTTTTATAGCAGTTTAGTTTGGTTCTTAAAATAGCTTCTGCTTGCCAAACATAAGAGGTTTTACTGCTTTTATGGCAGTCTCTACACTAAAGCCTATCTACTCACTCTGAAGAGAATATGGCATTCAGGTGCAACAAGACTGATACATCACCGTACCAAACTACCATATTCTCACCCTAGGAGGTTACAAAGCCTTGTAGTTACAACATGGTTGAAGCTATCTATCCCAGTTTGTGGTATCACTGCAATTCTGGCAGAGCTTTTAGGCAGTAATCTTACATTCTGGGTTATAAATTGGATGCCTATGTTTTGGCTGAATGGGTGATGACTCATGTAATCTTGACATGGTGGGATGTAATACCAAAGCAGTGGAAAACAAATGAGGACAGACGGCCTCCATCTTAGTGATGCATTAGTGACAGGTTATAAAACATCAAAGTGTTCAGCTGCCATCTAAATCTGTAAAGCAAATTCCTTTTGTCCAGACAAGAGCAGCATCAAAAATCAGCCATTTCCAGCTCCAATGTAGCCAGACAACTTTTTCCATTGAATTTTGCCTCTGCAATAGTAATAATCCCCACCTCTGGCAAATTAAGACTAAATTATTTAACATCACAGTATCTAGAGATGTAGCTAAAGGCTACTGAAAAGATATAATTGTTTTCTCCTTGTCCAATAAAACTATGTAATAAATTTGCTTCTTATTTCCTGCTCACAGACCCTTTTTGATTAAATGCTAGGTGCTTTCCAAATGATCTTCAAAAGCCCTAAGTAATCTGGGCCACACCAGAGCTGTGCTCACAACATAAACTTCAGCCATGATAACTTCATTGAGGATTACTGCAGGTTTTATTCCCAACAGGGGTCATATGGGAAGGTGACAAACAAAGGAGTTGGGGGAATACAGTAGGTGGCATCTCTCCTAATTGCATCTGACATTTCACTTTGATTTTCCTGGCTATTGGAAGGTACAAAGTGAGTAATCCAGTTCTTAATAATAATGTTAAAATGCTAATGGCACCAGAAGAGCCGTTGGAAAGTACTGCAGAAGAGGTATAACATTTACATTCCAGAAAGTTAAACAGTACACATAGACAGATCATCACCGACTCCGGTGGTGATTTCCAAGAGAAGACTTGGACAAGACTAGGTCATAATTACGTTTCTTGCCTGTGAATAGAAAAAGACCGTAATCCTTCCTATGTCCATCCTCAGAAAGGAAGATGTTTGTGTTTATTCCACTCATTGGTGCCCTCCTCTGAGGGCCTGGTTTTTCATTGGGGAAGATGCAGTGATGCTATAGATGTACTAGGAATAGCATCCCAAGGTAAAAGCTTTCTAGGTGACTGATTCATTTTTGTCTCAACATAGCATCACAGGGTCTGGCCCACTGCAAGCTGCCAAACCAAATCCCATATTATCACAGCGTGCCTTGTACCAGGTGTCACCAAGAGGAGCCCATCCTTCCATGCTCTTGTTACTTGCTCCACAACACCAGGAGAACAGATGATACTACATGGTCAGTGGCACTTCTCAGTGTTACAACATAAAAGCTGATGGGATTCAAATGGATAATTATCTGAAAAATGGATCAGGAGTTTGGCTATCTCTCTAAAAGCTTCCAAATTACATTGTTCACTGCAAATATGAAGTTTTCTAGAAAGCTAATTCAAAAGCCTATTCCAGTGTTGTTTCTTTGCTTGGTACCTCACTTTCAGGAAGAAGCCTGAATTTTAAAACAATAGAAAATGGAAGCTGCACTTCTTTACCTGCTGAATTGCAGAAAACCAGGAGCCCCAATTATAATAAACACAGATAATAATAGAAGCCTCCACTACTAATGCACATACAGAGAGATAAAAACAAAGGTGTGCATGTGCACTAGAAAAGGATAAGTTTAAAGCCATACGTGGCAGGCTTTTCTTCCAAAGTGCCAGGCTAAGCAGAGCAATGTAACAAACACAGGGAACAGAACAATAATCATTTCAAAACAACAAGAGAGTGATCCATGCCCATAAACACAGCTCTTAGATGTGTTTTTACAGATCAGTTCTCTTCCACCATGCCCCACCATAAACATTCATACCTTGTGCAAAGCAAGAATGTGTATCTGGGATGTAAGGATAGTGAGTTGTCCAAGCAGGTGTAAGGAACTTCTCAATAGGCAAAGCAGCAGAGGTTCAGGACCTCTTAACTGCAGCAGTCAAGTGCATTAACTTGTTTAATTTTAAACGGCTATTGCCAGACTCCCAGCTGGTGCAGCCTGGCACAGCTCCATGGATTTCAGTAGAGCTACTACAACTGACACTAGCTGGGGATCTGGCCCGGTTTCTCAATTTGTCAAAAAGGTGGCAATTCTTAGGGTGCATTCCTGTCCTATCCAAATTGTTGCAACACCACTGGGTTACCGAGTTGCAACGATTCACATCAGACACAACTCTGCATCTTTACTCTTCTTCTTCCGGATTCCTCCAGAACTAGTGCCATTATGCACTCCAAGTGCTGAACCCCATAATCAGACACCTTTTCATGGGGCAAGAAAAAAAATTAAGCTAAGTTAGAATTTCTAACTTTTTATAAAGAAAAATATAATTTCTCCAATGCTCTGTGCACAAAAAATAGAACTGTGCAAAACCAGAACAACAAAATCTAGAGAACACATCAGAAAGGCTGGAGTGTTGGGAATACCTACAGGTTTCACATACAAATCACTTCAGCTCCTCCATCTGTGAAATGGGTCCAGGGAACACTCACCTCCTAGGAGCGCTGCAAGCACTGAGCAGCACTCCAAATGCACCATCTCTTTATTAATGCAATTTTGAAGGGTCAAAAAAAGAGAAAATATCTAACAAAAGAGCCTATCCCAGAGAAAGTGACACTGCAAGCGTTTAAAACATTGAAAACAGTTATTTTGTTATATGGCACAAAAATCGGCAATTTTATGAAGAAATTACTGTGAAGTGGCAGAAACACATAACAGTGGTATGTCTAACAAAAAAGGAAAAAAAAAGAATACCTGAGTCTGAACCCTCCCCCTCAAGCAAATGCCCATCATGCAGCCCAATAGGCTTAATCTGCCATAAAGCCAAATACTTCCCAGAGGAGGTGATCGTTAGTTTGAACATTAATTTCCCTTCCCCTCTTCTTCTGTATCCATTAAGTGGAATAACAAGAAATGTTCATGGCCATAAGGTGTGTTTGATGGCAAGGAGTAAAAGAAAATGTGCAATTAAAAGATGTAAATGATAAACTGCATCACTTCTCAGCTGGCTTGACCAATATTCGGGACTTACGGGACACGCACATTTTGTTCTCCCATGTTGAGGTCAGTGAACTGCAGAGACCCAAGGATGGAAAAAGTTGGAGGGGAAGAGAGAATTTATTAATGCTCCATCATTTTCTTGTTCGCTTAGATTTGCAAAACATGTTTCTTGAATGAGTTTGAATCCCAACATATAAAAAGCTGACTATTTATATATTTGATTCTTTAAAAGCAATTAGGAATACAAAGCAGATGGTACAGCATTGTAGATTTCCCTTTTCATATTGCTTAAACACTAGAGATCAATAAGTCTAATATAAACAGATGATTTCCATAGCAGGGTTTATAATTAGCTGGCACTGAATGTGTCCAAACTCTAAAATAATTAGCAGAAGCATGTGGCACACCATTAAAACCTTGTGGCTTGTCTGCATTTACATTTATAATTATTAAAGTTAATTATGATGCTTGTGGTGTGGTTCCAAGCTCCTTTACAACTTAGATTAAATATTTTTTCAGTCCTACTTTTTCTTTTTCTTCCAGCCCACCAAATGCCAGCACTTTCAACAAACTTCATTTCATCAGAAAGAAAAAAAATGGAGGTTATTTTTACAGGAATGACCTGAATATTTTCCTAACCAACAGTTTTATTTTTCTAAAGGAATAAGACATGGGAATTAAGTAACTCATCATTTTTGGAAAAAAAACACACACAAAAACCTCCAAACCAAAACAAACAAAAAACCCAACCAAACAAATAAACCAGACCAAACAAACCTCCACAACAAACAAACCCAACCTGATTAGAAGCAATCATTTTAAATTTGTCTAAGAAAACCATTCTACTTATACCTGATGAACTGTTTTACCTAAAATTCAAACAACGACATTCAAGAACTTACACCAAAGTAAACCTTACTTTTATATGCTCTGATCCTGGATGAAACACAGTGAAATCACAACTGCGTATAAACATCATATATTGGGCAAGGACTTCTGAAGGTCTGATTTGGGTTTACAAGTCCCTTCCCACAACCTGAGCTATGGAAAGCTGAAGTCTATCTATCTTGTAACTTAAGAAAAATATTTTCATAAACATTCATCATTAAGACGTTCTGGGACACATCCGGAACCCCGAAAAAGTTGTGCTGTTTGCATATCTTTTTTCCGTTATTGTCGTCTCTGAAATTTTCTTTTCTTTAGTGCAAACAAATGTAAATTCAAACACATTTATGGTCTAACATGTGGTACGAAACGGCCATTCTTGACATTATGCAACTCTACATTTCCCAGTGAGGATTTTTTTCCCCGGAAAACTGCGTGGTGACAGACACGCCTTCTCTGTTCTCTCTTCAGGTTTTACCACTACAGAGGAAGTCACACAGATAAGCGTTTGTGTAGCAGAAAATGCCACGAGCACCAAATACCGTCAGTGGGAATCATTCTGACACACTATTCCCAGAGAGGGCAAAACTCAGTCTTTTGAATATAAGTTACACGGTTTTGCTCAGCTGCTGGAGTTTACATGGTACAGCAGGATACCCAAGAACAGGGTAAGACCCTATACCTTGGTAGCGCAAGTTTGAGTTGTGGGGTTTTTTCAATAAAAGGAAAAAGTATTTCACAGAATTCAGAGAGGATTGAGGTTAGCTTTTACAGAAACTGAGCCTTCTACCTTCCAGGTGCTATTTCATACATGCAAGTGCTCCCATTTCTGAAATTACAAGGAATACCTAATTTCTACTATAAAGAAGCCTGTCACACCCCCCCTCCCCCCCTTTAATGTGTTTCTGTTCTTTATATAACATGTCCATCATGAACTTCTTGGCCCTCATTCTTGTTTCCTCTGGCTCAGGCCAGACCTGGAGATGTCTGGAATGTGACAAGGCAGTATTAGCCTGCCAACTATATTCTGTTAGCAAATTTATTTTCTTCTCCTAGACTGATGATAAAAATGTCATGGTGTGATGCTTTAGCAGGCCCAAGAGCTGCCCACCTACAGCTGCAGGGCTTGAAGAGAGCTCAGAGCCAAGAACGCCATAAGGAGAGCAGACAGCAACTCCACCAACTTTGCTCCTTCTGCATTGCTTATTCTCCTGCTAAATGATGCAATGTGACCCCCTCAGGGATTCCAAGTCTGATCATGTTTTTCTCACTATTTTTTCTTTCCTACTTCCTCCTTCTCCTTGACTAAAGCAGCCCAAACTGCTGAATTTTTCATGAAAGAGATAATATCATTGTACATAAGAT
The DNA here is from genome assembly GCA_025331215.1 of Actenoides lindsayi. NCBI lineage: Eukaryota > Metazoa > Chordata > Aves > Coraciiformes > Alcedinidae > Actenoides > Actenoides lindsayi. The sequence continues at coordinate 88,095 of WTSP01002961.1, forward strand.
AATGGCATTCAAATACATCCATCTGCTTGTTAGCTCTGACTACATCGATTGTGTTTCTTCTGAAAGAATATTTACCAAAGAGGGAGGGGAAAAAAAAAGTTCTCTTTTGTGGTATAAAATATGCACATTTTCATAACTGAAATACAGAATCCCTTTTACATACTTTAGGTAAGAAAATAAAATGAACCAAGAAATTAAGAAAAGCACCCCTGAGGTCCTGCCAGAACAAAAGTATTTCCTCTTTCCAGTATTTCATTAAAAATCTAGACAGGTTTTATGCTAAAACAGAGTTGATTTTTTTAAAATTTTTTTTTTTTTTCAGTAAACCATACCTTGTTTTGGAGATTAAATACTGCATGCCAATGACTGGGCTTTTTACCAATCTAAAAGTTTTCAAACAGGATCTAGAGAATTATGCCTAAGGCATTCGGTCTATCTTATTTTCCCATAAAAACTGCCCAACCTAAAGTAATTCAATTTATCATTTTATTCCAACAACACAGAATAAGACCATAAAATATGTGATATCCAATTACTGAAAATCTGATGAAAATTACTCGCACAAGTAGGACAAGTGAATATATTTACTGAATATCAGATGCTCTAGATAAAAAGGATAGCGAGATAAAAAACCCGCCTATCAATTTTACACACATTGAACTGCTTTCACTTTGTTTCCTATAGGTTGTGTACAACAATCCCTGAGCTTGAAGTTTCATTTCAGCAAACAATATATTCTAATTGGCTTGTTTACATTTACTACAGACACATCCTAAAATCCAAGATGTGCTTTGTGCTCTTCCTTTGACCTGCTTAGCACAGCAACTGCTCTGGAGTGCCTGCCATCTTAGGTTGTTATTTGAATAACTCTTGTTTAAAGAACAACTACAGAACCAAATGCTGTGTTTCTCAGACCATCTTGAGCACATTTCAATGCTTAGTGCTGAAATGGCAAACACGGCAATTAAATGTAAATGACAGCAGTTGATCTGATTATTTCCTTCCCTCCAATCTCCTTTTTATTATAAGCTTGCATATTAAAGAAGCAGGAGGGAACAACACCCCTGAACATTTGTCCCTTTGTTTGCTGGGAAGGAGGCCTGTGCACAAGTGTGCCTCTTGCAGGGATCTGTGAAACGGGGGAAACGAGAAGAAACCCTGATCCACAGGCAAATTCCACGTTGCAAAGCCTCCAGCCCACTCCCCCTGCGTGCATCCCAGGATTTACCAGCTGCAGCTCTCCATTCCCTTAAAAACCAATGCCTTCTCAGAAAGATGCCTTTTCCTAGAGCCAGGCTTAATCACTTCCAGTGTTTCCAGAATGGGAGGTGAGCTTGCGCCTTCTCTTTTCGACTGTTATGGAGCTTGTTCAGCACCACGTGAGGGTTTCTTCTCTTTCAGCCCAATGCACTCTCAAATAATTTCCAGGCCAGCAGCTGAGCTATGCCTGCCTGAAACCCAGAGTGTACGCAGTCCCACAGGCTGGACAGAGAGTAGCATCACCAGGAACCAGTGCTGTCTCTCTGTGATCGTTTCCTAAAGCAGAACTTCTTCATCCATCGGACACACAGAGAATGTTGCCTAAGTGCTCCTCAGCTATGATTTGGTTTCTTTCAAAATTGAATTTAGCACGATCACATATAAGGATACTGTGATTTAATCACAGATGTTCAACAAGGGCAAAATTATTCACAAATTTTTGGTTGTGAATTATTTTTCAGGTCCATTGACCAACATGTCTCACTTTACACTGTAGTACTCCATATTAATAGCTGATGCCGAGCTTCCCAAATGATGACATCTGTGTAGCAACCAGGGAGCGATTTTTTCTGGACAAATGCCTCTCCTTTTCTCTGACTTCTAATCTGCTGCCTATCGTAAGTTTACTATGAAACACATACTGTGGGAGCTTTATGTCCTAAATACAGAGGACATGTCCAGTCCAGTAAAATAATGCTTTTATAACGATTGCTTCAATACTGTTTGTGCAATCTCTTTGCAAAATCTTGTTATTTGTGATTCTTATCCTACAACTTGATATGCATAATAGCTTGAAGGTGCTGGTGATGGAATTTTTCCAGCTCTTTGATGTGCCAGCAATGACTTGTCCATGTTTCACAGCCACAGACTAATGTGGAAATTACTACAGCAAAATAAACACTAACTCTGGTATTCTGTGGGATACCGTGCGGGCGTCAATTTATGATGCAATCTCGCATGCAAAACATGTATTTTTAATTCAGTATATGATTTCTTGGACATCTGATAGTCTCTTTCAAAATAAATTAAAACCATCACCCACACTAATATGTTGATTCTGAGGCTATATCTTGCGCAGGCTTTTCCAGCCATGGACTAGTGCATAACCTTGCTTTTCTTCTGACTGACGATAAATCTGTAGACTTTAGCTGCCACAGCAAATTTGTTGGTCGTGAACTAGAGGTCTTCTATAGTGTGTGCAAAGAAAGCACAACCACCTGCGCAGAGAAGTTCACATATAACCTTCTCCGTCAGTGTTGTGGAGGCCTTCAATCTGCTCAGGTTAAAGAGCTTGCCAGATGTTCAAAATTTAATAAATATTCCTGGCATCATGTCTCTAGTGGCATCATCAATCATTACTACAAAGAACAGTCCAAAGAACAGTCTGTGCCAAAATATACCTTTGCTTGACTCCTTTTGCTATTACAAATGGATCCAACAGAGTGCCAGCCACAGCCTCTATCCAGCACACCATTGTGCAGATGACAGATAATTTCACAAACTTTTCTGGACATCCAGGAGTTCAGAAATATTGCCAACAGTTTTCACAGAGCTGGAAGTCTAATAGCATCAAAAGCATTGGTAAGGTCAATGAAGACTTGGTATATGGGTGCGTGTTTTCCTTCATATACCTTTGTTTGAAAAACTGAGGAGAAAACGACTAATGTTACACCCTAGCACCCTCTTAGAAGACGTGCATTCCCTCAATATCTACAACACTGATCATATTCTGTTGGCATTTTGTTCTTTTTCCAAAATTAGAATTGCTATAGAAACATCTTTATTTGTACACCAGAGTGCTGGAAGATAAAGGTGTATTTGAAATTCACAGCCTAAGGGCATGTAATTTAGTCATGTGAAGATCATGATACGCATCTATTCTCAGAAGAATTAGAGTTCCCAAATCCTTACATATTCTTTTGAAAATTCCAGTTTTAAATATTATTTCTCTCTGTTCCTCCCTAAATTGATTTAAAGTCAAATCTTCTACGTTATTAAAGGGCTGAATTCAACTGTGAGGAAGTTAGGAGAGAACAGATGAGTGAGGCCTTGCTGAGGTACACTTTGGGGTTTTTTCAGAGTATTTAGGATGCTTGGTTTTCCAGAGTACATAGAATGACTACTAACACGGCCTTAAGAGTATGTGACATCTTAATTGCCTATACTTTTTCCTCCTCAATTTGACAATCTCCCTCCTATTGAGATCGTTATATGGATTATTTTTAGCTTAAGAGCTCTTGCCCCTACTTTTGATGCAAGTAAATAACTGAAACACAATCAACAGGAATCATGTTTAACAAATACGAAAAGGAAATTGCCTTCTACTGCTCCGTTGCAAAGAATATCCAACAGAAGTATTAGTTTATTGGAACTCCAGAGGTGAAAAGAGCACTTTAACCAGTTCAGAATCTGATATATCTCTGCATCTGTTGTTTATTCTCAGCTTCAGTCAAGAATTGTTTAATTAGGAGAAAAACAAATCAAAACAACCAGCAACCTGAATTATGAGCTTGATTGCTTTTGCCTAGCATTGCTCTGCATTAGCAAAGTATCCACTAAAATTAAAAAGCTAACATTTAAGTTACCCTTTTAGCTACTGTGCGAGAACAGACGTGACACACCTCATCCACATGTAACAGTATTCCCAAAAATGAAGAGATATACAGAGTTTCTCATCCTGTTGCCAAATTTAAGTCTCAAAATTCTTTTAAAAAAAAATCTCAATTGGGAAGTACTGAGCCATTCTGCTCCTTATCAAGGACTTAGACTGGGCATTCACCACATCTCCAGAGCTGGTGAAGGAATCCCATGAGAAAAATCAATGTGTCTAGGGCTTTACAAAGAGTGAAGAACAAGGTTGCTTTAGATTGATTTGAGGGTGCTGAAGTATTGCCTGTAGAGCTGAACCCTTACCAACACCTAGAAAGTATTCAAACCTCTTCACTGTATTTGACGTACATAAAGGCAAGATGTGCAATAAAGAAAAAAAATTGATAATTTTTAACAATGAAGAGAAGGACACATGTCTGAAGATAGTTCTCTCCTAACAGCTGATGGCTTTTCCCTTCTCATTTATGTCACAGAATTATGTTAGCTAATTTTAATTTGTTCATGCATCCATTTATTCAGTACAAAGCAGAATTCGTATTTGGTCATTATGATTGTAGGGTCAATTGGTCTGCATAGACCAAACCTTTCCCAGAGCTCTGTTATCTCAATTGGTAATGGTGGGTTCTTCAGGCAGCTGCAGGATATTCTGTTGACAGGATTTGGCTTTCTTGTATGCCAGCCAGCTTGTTCTTTTACTCATATCTCTGAGTAAAAGACAACTTGTTGATCAAGGGTTAAATAGTGCTTGGAAGATTTTGGCATGGGCAGCAGGGCTCCCAGGACAGAGAGAGGTTACATTAAAAACCTCTGTGCAAGGCCAGTAGAGGTACAGAATGTAGCATGCAAGCCAGAAAGGTGCATCTTTCTCACCGCTTTCATTGGTATGAAAAAAAGGGCTGTCAACCCTTCGACAACTTTTAGGTTATGTTGTACCCCACGGGATACAAATATTTGGCATGTCCTTGCATTCCTGCAATTGCAGGCCCCCGCCTGCCACTGCCACTCCTGAAGACCAAGGAGCCCACTATCTAGCAATCTTCTGCTGTGCATGCTCTTGGAGACTTTAGAGACACGAGGATGCACTGGCTGTCTGGTGTAACCGCTTCTACAGCTTCAGTCAGTGATTTTACACACAAAAAAATCTTGTCTCAGGCTTTGTAGTTTTGGGCTTAGCTAGAGCATTGCTTTTAGAAAAGCGTACTGTATTGATTTAAGGACTTAGATGGGTGGAGAATGCTTCATTTTCCTTGGGTAATCTATTCCAGTATTATTTTCAATGTTAAACCAAGCATCAGACTGGCCCACATAATGTTGCAGATTTCAAGAGGGCAAGTTTTAGCCAAATGTAACTTGAGTTGATATATCTTGCCATATTTGCCCAGCAGAGTCTCAGAGGGTTACACAAGATAGATACCAAGTTTCTGTATACCAATCTGATCTTGGAAAGTCCACGCGTCCAGACATCATATTATCTCAGAAACAGAGACCCTCTAAACTGATACTTCTAGTGAATATTCTTTGTAATGAAACTACATAACATAATTTCCTTTGTCTTATTATATTTCTTAAACATCATTACTGCTGAACATTGAGTTTATACACTTATACCAAAAGCAGGGGCAAGATTTCTTAGGAATATAAAAATGTTTCTTCTTTTAGTGTCCAATTAAAAATTAGACATAGTTTAAGGAAACGTAAATGAGAGCTTTGAGATCCTTCGGCAAAAAAAACATGCAGAGAGTTGAATTAGCTTTGTAAGTGGGACAGCCCCATTGCTTAAGACACAGAGACTCGTTAGGACATAGCACTGAAGAACGTAATGCACGAAGCAATCTCATCTTTACATGGGAATGGACCAAAGCCAAAATTGCAAAACTTGCCTGTCCAACATTGGAAACTTATATCCATTTTTATATAAGTGACCTAATTATAAGAGATGTTATAAGGTAGGTGACAGAAAACAGCCTCTTGAAAAATCAAGCATTAACTAATTGTGATAGTTCTATCCTTACATTCCCTTCACTCTTCATAATCACCATTCAAACACAGAAGCATTTACCCCAAAACTTACTTCATGAAACAAACTACAGCAGCAAATCTGAAACTTTTTACCTGGTAGGCAAAACTAAATGATACACTTGTCATGTGACTGTCAGAGAGGAAAGAATTCGGGGAGGAGAAGGGAAAGAAAGTAGGAAGGACGTGGGGCAAATATTAGCAAGACTTCCTTTAAAAGCTAAGTTCATAAAACTGCTGTAAGGAAAGCTGGTACTTTGCCTCATAAGAGAACTTTGGTGAACTAGACTGTATAAAATTATAGAGGTTATTATGTTTGTAGCCTCCTTGCTGTGCATTCTTCCACAGAAGTGCTCACACCCGCTGTGCATGGCCAAATAACATGAATTAAAAATGTTGCACAGCGATGAACTTTGGTTTCATATGAAAATACCTCAGAACTGGCTTGCTATTAACACCTCAGTATCTCCAGCGGTCCCAGTCCCCGCATCTCTCCAGGCTGCTGATAATATAATGCAACCAGAAAAAATGTTTTTTAACTCCAAGGTACACCTGAAACCTAGCTAGAATCACCAGCCTCTAAAGGTTAAGAACGATACAATCCAGTCCCAGTGTTCAGAGGGATGAACAGCCTAGGGCCATAATTTTTCTGCCCTATCCCCCAAACTACAGTGCATACGCCCATCTGCCTTATATATAATGCACATGCTACAAGCCCATGTTTGCCATGACAGCCATGAAATCCCAGGCCATTTTGCAGAAGCCATTATCCTTAGGGATAATAAAATCCTGTACGACAACAAACATAGGAGGTACCAATGCCTGGCCAGAAAAGAACTGTTTTATGGGTAGCTGTATATTAGTTTGAGGACAGGGTTACTGGCAGCTAGTGCCCTAAATTATGTCTGGGAGACACGTGAAGTGAGACAAGTGGAACGGACAATAAATGCCAACTGCTGCGGGCAAGGTTTATGGGGCCACCAGTGGTTTAACATTTAGGCAAATGTCTTGGACATGCTGATTTTCTACTTCTCCCTCTGACTGAAATGACCAGTTAGCTGTAACCAACTCCGCTCAAATTCAAAATATCAGGTACAGAATCCTTACAGAGCCACGTTCATAATCAAGTCTGCAGGTAAACATGCTCACAAACGGGCCGAGTAACACTGACTAACAAGTAAATTGCAAACTGCTCACAGACATTCTGTCAAGTAAATTAATTGCTGAGTTCTACTTTATTAGGAGACCTTTATGGTAGTGGGCAAGCCTTCCTTGCTAAAATTCTTTGATCACTCTTAATACTGGAAGTCCTCTTTTTTGGGGGCTAACTTACTACTGTTGTATTCATGCAGCCTAATCTGAATAGGTGCTAAGTGCTTTGCCAGCAGAGTCGTTGCAGAGCGTGGAGGAGAGATCATTCTGTTTATTCAATTTTATTCTATTCAATAGGCTGGACTTCTTTGTTTACGTGATAAATTTCTTCACTGTCATTTTTTTCTTCTCTCAGTTTTATGTATTATACTATGCTCTGTCACTCTGTTTTTCTGTTTCTCTTTATCAAAAATTGAAGCAGTTTCAAAAAAGCTGATCTTAAATCTTTTCTGCTTCAAAATTAGCTGTTGCCTAAACAATCACACATGCAGGTCAAAGCTTAAAGGCTGATTCTACATTAAGAGAATTCAACACTGGAAGTCCATGTGAGACCAAAGAGGAAGAAATGCAGATCCAAGACTGCAACTTGCCTTTTCAAATTTATCCCCTGCAACAGAAATTGTAAACAAACTAGTATAACATTTTAAAACAAAACAAAACAACCAAAACAAACAAACACCACAAACCTCAACAAAACAGCAAAAAACCTTTAAGCCTTGATCTTGCCACAAGACACCATCCAATCCCAGAAGGCACAGAAAGATAGTCAATGCCTTCAAGTGGAATTCTGGACCCAGTAAACTGAATTGAAATAAAGCCAAGATTTCACCAAATGACCTCTCTCTTACTGAATTTAATCTCTATTGCTTCAACATTAATTGGAAAGATACCTTATGAAAAACAACAGAAGGTGTAACACAGGGAAGGAACCAAAATGTTTCCTTCATCCAGAACACTGGCAAAAGCTTGTAATCAGGAAAATTTGAGGGTCAGTCCTGCAGCTTTGCTTTAATTGTACTCCTCTTCAGATAAGAATCTCTTATGGGTGTAAACTGCCTTGCATTCCCTGCATGTATAGTGTACAAGGGAGTTTAGGGAAGGGCTTGCAGTCTTCAGGAAGGAAGAAAACACATAGAAGTTAATTTTCATTCTTATCATAAACTTCCTCTGTGCCTTCCATGAATTAGGATATACAAGCAGAAAGTAAAGTAACAATCAAAAACTCAGTGTGAATACTTAACTCAGAACTGAGATAACTCACATATCACAAACAGGAAGGTTTCATTTGTTCAGATAAAATCTGAAACTCTTCGTTATGCTCAGAAATACGATCAAATGAACCACAACTGCCAGATGTGGGTGGCAAAGAGGGGCAGTCTCTAACTAAGGGGATTGTTGAGTTCATACAAACGAGGTGAGCACTCTAAGTGCTTCTTTCTCAGGAGTCATGGTGACATTTCTCACTTTTTTTAATTTTATCTTACCAGATTTGCTGTTTTCCCTTCCTTATACTAGCCCTAATCAATGCTGCAGGTCAGGTTGAAAGAATGGACAGCCCTAGAGCCACATACATTTAAACCACTTTGATGCAAATATTGATCCAAAGAGCACAGACATGTGGAGGTGCTGGTTTTTTAATGGACAAGCTTCTCCTTCCCTTCCTCCCTCCCTCCCTCCCTCCCAGGTTTGCACTTCATGAGATAAAATAGAACTGTCTGCCCAAGAGCAGGAATGAATACATGAATTAACAGATCCAAAGATAGACCAGCCTCAATGATAAATTCTGTTAAATCCAGAAAGCAAGATGCCATCTGCATGAAGTGCAAGTGCATTTCATGGCCTTGATTTCTTCAGCACTTCCATTTCTTCATTCACACTTTCTAGTAAGGGTATTTTGGCAGACAACATACACAGTGGTGAGAGAGAAGTAGTGCTTCATGTCAGTATGAACGGTGCTGCTGACACAATGTCCACCACAGCCTGATGCTTAATTCCCATGTACACAAGCCTATCAAAGCATTTTATTAGAAAGCCACCATCCACGGCTTATATTTAGAAACAGAGAGCGAGTCCAAGCTACAATCCAAAGATGAGATCAAGGGAAGGAAAGAATTCTAAGGACCGCTTTGAAATTCAACACTAAAAAGATCTGACATTCTTCTATCTGTAGGCATTTTTAGGCTGGACTGAAAATAAAAAGAAAACCTGTTTGTACAGAGAAAGCTTGCCTGGCCCTGTGCCAAGACAGGAAGTCTATCAAAGCTGGGCAGTGTTTGAAAGCAACAGAATACTAGAACCAAAAAAAGAAAAGGGGGGTGGGAGGGTGAGGGTGATAGAAACTAGAATGAAAAGACTTACTTCTACATTGACTTTTTTGCTGGTTTTCAGATGGCTGCGCATGGTTGTTGATAGCTACACCACTCCCTGTTTATTCAGCCCAAGCCTGGAGCTATCCATGTGCGTGGCCTGACTTCACGTGACTGTTGCAGAGCCACAGCAGAACTGCTCGTGAGGAGGATGTGGACACAAGTGTCTATAACTACATCCAAACATTAGTATGAATTAATCCATTTCTAAGCAACACTTACCTGATCGCCATGAGATAAATCAGGTTGGGTGTACAACAGTATACGTCAAGTAGTCTCCCTGTGGGTCTATCACGGCCTACAGTGAGCTCCAATGGGTCAGAGAGAATTTGTTTTGTGGTGGAGAGCCATTCACCAGACACATTCACCACACATACACAGGCACACAATTGTAGCAACACTGGGAATGTTGTCTTCCAGCCTTCGACCTTGGAAGAACATTAATTCTTAACAGACATCATCTGTTTTTTTAGCTTCTGTAATTTTATTATTAGTAGTATTTTTTTTTTTTGTTGGTTTGTTGTTTTGGTTTTTTTAATTTCTCTCTGTAATATATTCAGGTGCAAACGGTGCTGTCATCTTGAGCTACAAGTTAGAAAGTTATTACTTTTAATATGCCACTACCTTAGGCCTCTACTGTTATGTAAAAGAAAAATAACCTTGTGTGACAGTTTAACATTGATCGATGTGCCTGCCAAATGCAAAGAGATAAATAAGCAGGTGATGAATAAACAGCACTTCAAGTAAAGACATTACGCTGCATGCATAAAACGACGCCAGGCACCTAGGAGCTGTGGGTGGCCGAAGGTTAGCCATTTCATGCCCACTCAGTAAAGCAGACTTAATCGCTTCCAATATTTTCTGTTAAAAAGCACGCTTAATGAGCCAATTTCACAAGCCCAGAGAAACTGATTATTATCTCCGAGTTCCAACCGAGTTGGTTGTTTTCCAAGAGCCAGGTTTTCCTTGACGGGATAAAAACCTTTTAGGAAAGAAAAAAAAAAAAAAAAAAAAAAAAAGGGGAAAAAAAAAAAAAAAGGGGGGGGGGGGGGGGGGGGGGGAAAAAAAAGAAAAAAGAAGAGAGGGAACGGACAGAGAGCAG
>WTSP01002962.1:2005-84057 GCA_025331215.1 Actenoides lindsayi
GATTGATTTTGTGTTCTTGCTTATCATGCTAATTCCCTGAAAATCAGTCTTTTCATCCTTCTGCCTGATTATCCAAGGGCCGGGGGGGGTGGGTGGGGAGAAGAAAAAACAACTGATGGGGTGTGATGTGATTTTGCCGTGATCCGGTGCGGGATACACCGAGGAGCTCGGGGAAATACGCACTCCTTTGCTGGGGGGGGCTCCCGCAACCCCATCTGCCCCCCCGCCCTGCCCTGCAAAAGGGACTCGTCCATCTCCAGGAACACTCAGCAGAGCACCGTCAGGACCAGGTCTTGTCCCACAAACCTTCAAAGCAGTCTAAATGCTCCCATGAAATAATAAAGTATGTGCAGAGCACAAAGAGCTCCTGTCCTCGGGTTTGTGGATCATGACCAGAGATGGGAAAGTATTTCACAGCACCCTTTAAGTGACCGGTGTCACCTCTATATATCCCAGTCCAAGGGAAAGCCATCAGGACCACTTTTTTTTTTGCCACAGGGAATCAAGAGTTCATTTAGATTTACAAGTTAATGAAAACTTACTGTAGAAAGTAACTGTAAGAACATGTGCTAAAACGCAACAGAAAGAATTTAATCGATTTCCATGAGAGGTGGATTGTGTCCAGGAAGAATGAGTCAACTTCATTCCTTGAGTAAAACTCACTGAACTGAAAAGAATTTACACCAGGCATGGATTTGGATCATCTCGTCCCCTCCTCTTTCATGTATTGCTGTCTAATTATCTATTCAGTGTTGTTATGGGTTAGAGCTAGACAGGAATTTTTTAAAATAGCTTGTCGGCACTGGAAAATGATTTGACAAATATTTCCCCCCCAATATCACATGGGTTACAAGTAATTATTCAGCCACAGGGAGTCACACGCAAGACAACACGACCCAGCACAGGAAAGAACAGCTCAGTGATTAAGGCACAGGGAGGAAGAAACAGACCTTCTGCACATCACAGAAATGCCTGTGTTGCTGGCTGTGTCCTGCTGCTCATTCTTGTTTCTCCTTCACCCACATACTTAGCGTTAAATTTTGCAAGGTTTTGGTTTAATTTCCATGGAGGAGATGAGAACTCTTGAAGCCACAGAAATGTTTCCTATCCAGCTCCATTCTTACTGGGCAGAGGGATGCAATTCTTTTTGGAGGAAAAAGCAGCATGTTTAAAGAACTGATGGAGAAACTGTTCTCCAATCACACATGCACATCCGCTGTGGCAACAGGGGGTTATTTTACAGGTGGAAGAAACTATTTATTATAAGAGATTTATTATAATAAGAGATTTGGGTTGAAATCTCAGAATATGGTGATGGGAACAACAGGGAGACAAATACTAATGTGCTGTCAGAATTTTGGTCTCTGCATTCAGAGCCCCAAAGCTTCATACAGACCATCCCATACTTAAATTAACATACAAAGAGTGTATCAAATATCTGGAAGGGAGATCACCAGGGTTTGGGTTTTTTTATCCTTACCATTGGTTTATTTTGCCCCCACAAGAACCTGTGGCACTCCCACAGGAGTTCAACAGTGGTGGTGTTAGAACCACAAGGAATAGCTGGATACACACTAATTGATGGATTGTTAAAAACTAAAACCCATTTTCAAAAAGGGGCTAGAAAATGAAATGCAAATATATACAAAATACCCAGTGGTTTCTGTGAACATAAATGCCTGTCTACCTCATGACTGCTATTTTCCAGCCAGCTTTCCAACCAGCGCAGCCTTTGCACTTCTGTATCTACAATTGTACCATTTATAAGCCAGGAGCCCACCTTGCCCATGTGCTTGTTCCTACAGTGACTCATGTTCCATGGGGTTTATTCCTGTGAAGACTTGTGTTAAGGCAGAGGAAAGAGCAAAGCCTTTGGGGAAGGAACACTACAGTGTGGAAAGCAACAGACATACTATTCCCCATCAAAACCAGACAGCACTGCTTTACACCCCATGTAGGAGAAAGGCTTTTACTATTGGTATAGCATTAAAAGGGGAAAAAACAGTTTGATACCCGGGTCAAATAAAAGTCTTACTAAATAATGATGTTTACATAAGATCTAAAGTTTGGGATGTGCAAGGGATGTGCATTCAAGCCTCTCACTTTGCAGAGACTGCCCATGTGATTTCAGCTCTAGCACATTAACAGCTACAAAATGTCTGTTTTGGCAGAGTCCTGGAGGTACAACTCCACCTAGCTTAAGACACTCAGAAATCAATCCTCTCCAGCACAGTCTGAAAGCATTAAATTTTCTATTTAGTTACTCTTTATATTAAGTGGAAAAAAACAAAGACAAGGATCATCCCAGGTAATATTTGGTCTGACAAGCAGCAACTCAGGGATCCAAAAGGACACTGATGGCAGGACTAGCTCCAGCTCTACCTCATTATTTCTGTGCAACAAAAGGCAAATCAAATTGTGACACTTCCCCTTAAACAAGATGCCATCCAGCCAGACTATGTGTTTCTAAACAACCGACCAGAGCAGCTGCCTAGTGCAGCATCATCAGTCATGATTCCTGCACCTTTCAATTCTCTCATGTCACCTGCTCTAGCAGACATTTCACAGGAGGCAATTCCAGAACTCTGCTGCTGCCAGCAAGACAGAGCTGCTTCTGAGACCTGATGTGGGTGGGATGTTTCACAGGGCAAGTACTGAAAAACCAAGCCAAAGATGGGAACATTGCATTTAAAGGTTTCCGGGGCAGAAAAGATCCTGGCCATTCTCATTTTCTGGTGGTATTAAGGCCCATTGCTTTGATCCATCTAGTAAGGGAGTCCTCATTTCCTACTTTTCCCTATCAGGTTGGAAAATTGGGCCTTTGAGTGAAGGCAGAGCTCAAGATTGTCACCACTGAAAGAAGAAATAAATCATGTCACAAGAAGTTCCCCAAAAGGATGAAGTACATTATATGCAAACAGCATAGCAAGCTGCAAACCTGAATCCATTAGATAGATAAGGACATGCCATTTTTGCAGACCTTTCTCTTAGAATCTTGTTTCATTTACTTACTGTACTGAAGCTAGGCATTTTACTGCTGGAAGAGCAGCTTCCAGACTCACTGATGAGAGAATATAGGAGAAAAGTGGTGTTATTGTTGTATATTTCTATATTCCACATAATGAAGGTGTGCAGGACACTCAAAAAGAGCTCTTGGTTTTCAAAACAAATCCTCTTTGAAGTCGACACGTAAACAACAGTAAAGAATCAACAGAGCAGGGATGCACACCACACCAAAACCAACTCAGCATCATTGCAAATACTCTGGCTCCAAGTCCTGTGATCAGACTACACTGTCTGACATCACAGGGGATTCTCAGAGCTCAGGGTCCTTGCAGAGCAGCTTTTCACAACACTGTTGTTCGCTGCAGTGAGCTTGAGGAAAACTTGTGTGTTTCTCAGCAGCTAGCTACAATCTCACAACAGTGCCATTAGTAGTTACCCCAATATATACCTCAAGACATTCTCATTTTCACTTCAGATTCATTCAGTACCATGAAACAGATACATCATGAGTTGCTTAACTACCATTCAGCTGCAGTTTCGTTCCTTCAGTATAAATGAGATGAGGAAATAGTTTCATTTCTCTGAAGTATAAAGTTAAATAGAGTGAACTGAGAAGTTTCTTTAAAAATAATGGAGTGAGATCACCCATAGAATGATTTTTAAATGGCTCAAATAAGAGCAGTACTTGCATTTAGCAAGTACATCCCAAGGAACTGGAGGCTTTCTCTCTTTCAGCCACTTGGGTGCATTGCCAGGGGGACAGCACTCATTCACATAGGGAACATATTTTCTGCTAAAGTATTACTAACAGCTTTTTAACTCCACTCTTAAGCACCTCAGAATGGGAATCAATTAGAGATCACAAAAGGACTTGACATTTTCAAAGGGAATTTGAGTCTTAATAAATTATTTTGTCACAAAGCTCAGCTGAATGAGCCATCTAGGCAGTGAAACGCTTTATTCCCAAGTATATTGACCACTAAACCTGGACTGCCAGGGCACAGCAAGGTTGTAAAGAATAACTGAAACAGTAAAACCCAGCAAAGTCGCAACAGGAGGAAAGAGTGACCAGAGTCCCCTGACTTTTCCAAGTAACAAAGCCTCGCTGCTCTTTTTGAGACTAACACTCAGCATTGCAAAAGCTCTGGCCACAATACAGGTCAACATTTCTACATTGGAATCACCTCAGCCTTTAATTTGTACAGCTGGACCTGTTTATCACAGCCTCACTTTCATCTGAAAAGGGAAAACTGTCACTTTAAGCAAAGCCATACAGAATTCCGCATCTTACTATAAATTAATCATAGAAGAAATTATCCTCAGTGTTATCATTCACCTAGACACTGTTGGTTTTCCAGGCAACCCACAGTTTAGTATCCTCCACACCCATTACACAGAAACTGATACTAAGATTATTATTTCATCATCATCCATGTTGCTGAAAAGTCATTTCTGACCATTTGGCCATTTTCTCACTGTTCATACAAGCACACACTGCACATTGAAATCCTGATTGCTTCTGTAATAGTAATATCCCAGTGTTTACCATGTCTGTGGCACAGATCTGCAAATAGCCAACTTTAGACTTCTAAGCTGTCACAAACTCATAGAAGCAAGATATGATCTGTTAAAGAATGCTCAAAACCCAGAATACATATGCCAACAACAATCGCAACTCTCAGAAGTGCTTCTTCAATGGGTGAACCCAACATTTTTGTCACTCAAGGGGCGGAATTTTAGCAAACCAGAAAAAAGTCACAATAAAAGTATTCTGGAAGGATGAGAAAAAATGTTAAACATGTTTTTATGGGAGAAACAGAGATACAGAGTTAGCTTGAAAACTGAAAATCTCTCATGCCCTGATCTATAAATAAAACTAGTTGGGCTTTTCTTTTGTACTAAATTTAAAGGAAAGCCTTTTCCGTGGAGAGTTTCCTTTAAAACAAACTATGCCCCAGAAGGACTTTAACGATGGTGTTTCCAACAAGCAGCATGAATGAATTAAACAATAAATGCAGTAAGAAAACAGCTGTATTTGGCTTTAACAGAAGCAGATGAGTGTATGGTTCAAACATGGCTGTGTTCTCAGAGAACAGAACAACTCCTGATGGTTCTCACACAATTTACAACAACGGTTTTCCTTCAGCCTGTACCCCAGGACATTGGCTCAGGTGCCATTTGCCTTCTAGCATCACAAAAAGCTCCAGTGACCATCAAGCAGCAATTTCAAGTTCCACCACACACATAGTACCAAATTATTCAGGTCTCTTCTGCACGATATCCACATGCAGAGGGGAAGGAGAGATCCTTGGCACCCCTTGATAGACTCAGGTCAGGTCTATCAGCACCACATAGCAATCAGAGACTAACTGCTTATCTTACTCAACTTCTTCCCTTTGGAGAGAAACCCCAAGGTCTTCTGTAATTACTCGGTCCGGAAGTCACCAGGGTCTCTCCCTCTCACAAAAATCTCACACCATCCTGCTAGGAGCCGAAAGTTTCAAAATACCCAGTTCAGAGAGACACCAACACAGTCCCCAGCAATCCATCTGCACATACCTAAAACACTACAATGGAAGGAAGCTCAGGTGAGCACCTTAGCAGAGCTGCCTTACTTTTCAAGAACAGCCACATTTGCTTGTTATCCCAGCAACAGCCACTAATTATTGTCATGTGATGTTTCAAACAGATACTATCACCTTAACTTCCTGACCACAGCTGTTCCTCAGAATTGCTGAATACACACCACATTCCAGACCAGAAACAGCAGCATTTCACTCACATCAGAGGATAGATGCCCCTACAGTGATTCACTTCTCCCAAATCACTTTCTATCTTAGCTCTTAAGAAGTTCCACTTCCTTCCACTTTTCCCTTCATTCACTTTCAGCCCCAAATCTTCAGATCCTTTATGCTTTATAGAAAGTAAATTTTTCTCTTACTTAGAAGGTCTGCATCTGTTGGTCTCATCTTCCTCTGCAGTGAAGAAATTTCTCTTGACACATAGGAATTCATTATCCATGCTGACAACATCAGAAGCCACCAAACCTGTAAGACATGTGGCATTATTCAGTTGCAGCAAACAGCTCTTTTTCTTGCAGCAGAGGCCCCCCCAAACCCCACTGCAGCCTGTAACAGAGGCTCTAAAACTCACAACACAGCAGATTTTTTCTTTCTACAGTAAGAAAGCTACAAACATCACAAAGGTTCCTGAAGATTATCTGATCCTTTGCCAGTGTGCATCACGCCTTAGTAATTTTTTTCAGGATAGATTTTACTGACACACAACACAGGTACACCCAAAATAAGAAAGTCAGCTTGTATTTTGCTGTTGTAACTTTGGCTCCCTTTACCTATAGGGAACTGGCCTTCAGTACACTACCCCAAGATAAGTGAAGAACATACAAACCTCAAAGTAGTTGTGGAGCCTCCCAGCTCACAAATCAGTGCAGTGAAGGCTTCAGAGGCAGCAAGCCTCTCCCTGACAGAAAACTGACCCTTCCAGGAAGTACCTCAGAGAAGCTTATATAGGCTTAATTGACTTGAGGAAGGTATTCTAATTAAGGTGAGTGGAGCAAGCTGTGTTCAATTCAGTTCATCAAGTGATGGGCTGGGTTTTGCTAGGCTCTGTAGCATCAGAGCAGCCAGCTGGCGATGGAGAGCATGATAACTGGATAGATTCCTATTGCACGCTCTAAGAAATGGAGATTTATTACATTACGAAGAGAGATAAAACACACGTGTTGAAACAACTCAGCTCACCAAGTCTAAAGCCAGACAATTAATACACTTTAGGTGGGCTGTCAATAATTCCCAGTGATATGTGAAGCTCATCTTGTGTCATTCCAGCAACACCCCCTCACACATTCATATGCTTATGGTTACTTAGAACGGGACAATTTTTGTCTCACCATTGCATTAACTGTTAGGCATCCCAAAGGATCTATGTTTAATATGAGTGACATTTCCAATGCTTAGATTCTTTTATTTGTAATAAATGTACGTTTTGTAAGCATAAAGACCAAACTTCCTCATACATACTGTGGAAATACGTGAAACATAACTCAATGTCATTCGACCTGCTGATATTTCTATTTCCAGAAGAGAGCAGGAACACTGAAAAAAAAAAAAAACCCACCCAAGTCTTTCCCAGCAAATTCTGATGTATAGGATGTGACATAATGGTGCAAAAACTTTTGGCAAAACCAGGGATTTTAAATTGCTCCGCTCTATTTTGCTGTGGTGGGAGTTTTAATGCAGCGCACTTTGCCTAGAACTGACACAAAAGAGCAGACAATCACCTCGAGTGTGTTTCAGGGAAGAACAAAACAATTTTCTGGGCAAAAATATATTGCATTCAGTCTGCTGTATATAGGTTACAGCAAACAGAAGCGTTTGATGTAATGGATGCTTTCTGGCGACGAGGGAACCTTTCAAAGGCCCCCACACTGGAGGGAGGTGGCAGTGATGAGGTGGCAGGTACGTGCTACAGGGAGGTGAAAGGAGACAGAACTTTATTTCCCTTTTTACAAAACAATTTGCCAGGCTCCGTGTATTTCCCCGGGCCCTGTCGGAGCGGGGCAGATAACAGCGGACCGCGCTGCCCGCCCGCCCTTGGCTCCAGGAGCTGACAGGGTTCAGGTCCCAGCACTGCCCTGCACAGACATGTTTCTGAAGTGTTTGCTCCTTCGACGGTGACCGACTGGAGGCAGGGGACTGGAAGGGGCTGGTGTGAAGCCCATGCCCTCTTGCAGTCCCCCTTAAATAAAGCCGTGTCTTTTGGGGGGCTGCTGCACCTGCTGGGTGCTTTCCAGCCTCGGGCAGAAGGTGCTTCTCCATCAGAACAAACGACTTCCTCCGATGCCACAGGGCTGGCAGCGTATCTTGTATTTGCCGTATCCCCCACCCCTTGGAGCAAAGAGCAGTTGCTTGTGCCATGGTTTGCTTTTAAAGCACCTCACCTCCGCACAGCCCCCAGCAAACTGGCTGCTGCAGAACTGCTTCCAAAGCCCCTTGCCGTATCTGAGCGTGTCTGGGGTTTACCAGGTTACCCAGAAGTGCAGTTTTTAACGCAGGGGCTGTTGCCTGTACTGCAGCATTGCCCTGCTAAAGCCCTGTCTGTAAGCTGGAGCAGGGAGGACATCCTGTGCACGCTGATGCTAACACTGCCTCCTTATACCTTCTTTCCTTTTCTCTTCCCTCTCTCTTTTTCTAATGAAATCTTTCCATATTATTAATGGCTCGGGCGGATCTACAGAGTGTGTTCCTTCCAGGATTTTCTTGTTTGCTGTAGTCTTCAAATTTTCCAGTTAATTTCCTATTTTCCTGCTCTAAAATCCCTGCCAAAAAAATCCCCGAAGAACACTTTGGTACTTGAACAGAAAAAAAACATTTGAGAACAGACATTTGATCCAGACTCTTGTAAGTCAGTAGCAATTTTTCCCTCAAATATGAGTCATTTTCATCGGTGGCTGACAGTCCCTCAAGGTGAGTTTTTATCTAATTAACTATGCAAATGCCTTTCAGTCACAAAAATGGGGAACAATGTGTCATATAGTTGATGTGAAATTAGTAGTCCAACAGCATTTGGCCAAAATATAAAGACTAGAATTATGATAGGCTGTTTAATCAGATTCCTCTGGGAATTAAATGATTAGGAATGAAATGAATGAAATGGATTTATGCCTAGCTATTTTAAATGACATTATCTCTTGTAGCCAAAGAAGAAACAGGTACCCAAGAAAGAGTTCCTCACTCATGGGCTGGAATATTAGTAACAAAAGTGGCTATGTAATCCCCCATGGAAAGAATTATTTCGGTTTCATGTAATCCCTCACCAGAAAAATTGGAAACATTACAAACTCCACTGATATTAGAGCTCAGCTGTAAGATGGTGCCAATTGGAACAGGTTAGGAGTTGGGGAATTCCTTAGGACATTCGAGGAGAAAAAAATTCTGAAGTAATTTCATGGATTATTCTTGGTTTTAATCCCTTCCATGGCTTCTGAAAGAAAATCCTCACACATTTAGTTGCTCATGACATGGACACTTCCCTGTAAGCGTAAACTGAAAATAAAAGTAGCTGGGCATCAGTCAAATTGGTGGAACTACTATTAAGTGATTGAGGCTGCCTGGTATGTGAGACGGGTGATTTCAGTGGGTAACACTGGTAATTTGGGGCTGAGCTAAGTCTCTTTGTGGGCACAATCCACTGTTCTTTGCTTGAAGAGAAAATAGCGAGTTATTCTAAAGGACCTTTTGCTCTGAACGCCCCCACCCTTCATCTGCTCGGCAGGTATAGACTCTTCCACCCACAAGAATCCCTGGGGTGTCAAGGAAGCTCTGTGCAGATTGAAAAGGCACATCTTGTGCTGCAGCAGCTTGCAGCATCCCCTCCCTAGAGACTGTGCAAGATTCAAGCCAAAACAGAGGAGAACAAGATATGCTAGTACCATGACTAGGATTTTTCCCTTCAAACACACCTGGGCACATCCATGTTTTTTCAGTCTTTCCCCCAAATTGCTGATGGTGATGCCAGCCCTGAGTATTTGGTCAGGCAAAGCAGAGTATCTGAAGGTTAGAGGTAATTCCCCACCAGGTAAATAAATCTGCCTGAAGCAGGACACAGCACAGCCCTACAACATCACCACCTCAAATAGGAGCTACCTGGACTTCATCTGTTTATGCTTTTAAATACCCCAGGTAACAGTGGTGCTTGTTCATTTCTTCCAGCCTTCAGATAAAACTTTCTAATAACAAAACTAGTCTCTTTCTGAAAATGTATGCTTTAAGTTTCTTTAATCTTTTCCTCAATATTAAAGTATCACACAACTGGAACTGCTGCTCAGGAAGACAAAGGCCCAGATTCAGTTTTACTGATATGAATAAAGAAGACAATTAAATTAGGAACCCAGTCCCAAAATATTTTCCCTTTAGCAAACAGAGAATGATAAAAGCCCAGCAGCTCATAGGTAGGTGAAGTCTCTATCTCCACTGTTTGTCTTCTTAACTGGAGTTTCAAGTTATTTGCTTTAGTTGTAAAAGGTTAGGTGGGATAAATCCAGATCTTGGTGAGGTGCCCTGGAAAGCCTGTGACAGCTCTGGAAATAAAACCTCCAAGAGGGCAAGCTGGAGGTTATCCAGATGCCCTGGATACACAGGGGTCCATTCCTCACCTCAAAGGAATAATGATCTCACATCAGTAAAAAAAAAATAAAAATAAAAATAAAAATTCAAAGCATATCCACTGAATACAGCAGATTTTAAACAGTGTAACTGAAATCAGCTTCTGGGCTATTATCTTGGATACCTTAAAAAGTCCATGATTTCTTCCTCCAGGGGCATGTGCTTCTAGGAAATACATATTGCTTTGGCTGCAAGACAGTACGTCAGAGAATGTCATCGGACCACCAGCACCGTTTAATAGTTCTGCTGTGTTGTTCTGAGAAATACTGTTTTCTGTAGGAATTCAGGAGTGACCCGTAGAAACAACTTTGGCATCGTGTGTATTTCCCTGTGGATTTGTCGGGGTAGCAAAGGATCTGAAGAGCTGAATCTTTCCAAATCTTCTCAGCTCATCTGCATTACAAGGACTAAGTGGCTCACCTGTGGTCCATTGGTTAGTCTGAGGCTCTGACATTAGCAGGGTTAAATTTGATCCAAGATGTCTTGAGAACTGCAGGGAGAGTGATGTTTTCTAACACCACCAAATTCCCCTCTCTGCTCTTGGTGAGAGAGATTCATTGCAAAAACAAGCAGTAAATTCTCAAAGGCTGCAAGAGAGCAGCACTGAGGGCCAGACAAATTAAGACAGATGTTCTGAACTTTGGGATAGCGAGGATGTGGGTTTGTGTGGCCGGCCATGTGAAGGCTCTCTGAACATCCTCCCTTCTCAGACACAAGAATGAAGCAGATAGCATAATGAGACACAATAAATCGAGTCCAAGATGAGTGCAGCGGGTGGGGTTGTAAACCCCCAGCCTTTCCTGGGGCCTGCAAACAGGCTCCACTTCTCAGCTGGCTTTCCCAGCTGGATTCCTGCTGCTTGGCACATTCCCATTGCATGGTCCTGAAAAATATAAAGGAGGACAGTGTGGGCAAGTAGTTGAGAGACAGGAAAGCCACTTGTCAGGAAGTCTTGCAAAAGAGAGAGATTTCTTATCATGAGAATAAAGAATTAAAGCCTGAGGTGCTTTCTGGAGGGAAGCAGAGTTCTCCAGAATGCCCAGTGAGCAGTGACAAGCCAACTCATCTGTCAGCATCCTCAGCACATTCCATTACTTCCATACTGTCAGTTGTTACAGTTTTTCCAACATCAGATTTTTCTGAGTGGTTTGGTTGGTTTTTTTTTTCCTGTTCTTCCCTTTCCTTGTCTGATATATACATATCAGACTGTGGACACAGAACAAATCATCTAGGTGGGAATGGCCATGAAAGACATGGGTAATGTACTTGCTTATTGTCCCACAAGCTTTTCTGTTCATGATATTTGGCCTGAGAACATGGGAGGTAAAGAGCCTGTATTTTGAGGTCTTTATACAACATATCTTACATCCCCTGATTTATGCTCCTTGGGACTTGGTCTATGTAAAACATTCAACCAGCTATTCTTCAGATAAAAGAAACATCTGAAACATTGGTTGTTTTGGAGTTTCTCATTCTTTTCTCTCATATATCTTCATAAAATTTAAGTTCCAGGCACAATATTTCAAGTTCAGAACCTTTCCTCTTGTTCCCGAGTTCTCTTTTCTTTAGCAATATTTATAATATCACTTTAATATTCTCCCCTGCTGCTGGGTTCTCAGGACCAACACAGCCCCTAGTCACACGAAGCAGCTCGGTGCACCTACTGAAGCAGGGGACTGGTGGTTTAGTTCCAGTTTTGCCACTATGGACACAAGGCCAAGTGTGACAAATGCAATTCCAGCAAAACGAATGTGTGAACTGGCAGGTTCCACCAGCACTGGTGTCTGGAGGAGCACAGTGGTGTAACCCAGCCTTAGACCCTCGGTCCGGTGGTGCTTCAGCATGACCTTTTGCAAAGCAGAGCAGCACAATGTGTGCGAGATGGAAAACTGGCTGAGAGGGTGGGGTGAAAACAGCAGCAACCCCTCCCTGCTTGGATCAGAGGTCTTGTGCCGCATCCCTTTAGCAGATCTACTGCCTGACGACACGTTCCTGAGCGGGAACAGCTGTACTCATGCATCCCACTGGTGCAGTGTCTCCATCTCCTTGGTCCCATCCTTCTGCCTTCATCACCATTTGGGATGCACATGCACACGCCAGGGCAGTTTGGCCCAGCAGCTGTGGCACTAGATGGGGGTGCTGAAAAATCTAAAGTAAATTCCTGGTCTGCTAGAAACATTGGTCAGGATCTGAGCCAGGTGGTTATTTCCCCCTTTGGCTGTTTCCCTTTGGTGAAACAGCGACAAGATGATTTCTTTTCCTGTCCCTGTGTGCAAAGCTCCGCGGGTGGTTCTGCAGGGTGCAGGGCAGTGCTGTCTGGAGACACCTGGGCTTGGTCACAATGTGCTCCCTCTTCCACGGACAGCCGCTCACCCTCCTTAACAGTTGGCTAATTTGCTCATTGAAGAAATAGGGGTACCGAGGTGGTCTAAGCACCCTGCTGGAAGAGCTCTCCTGCTTGTTCAGAGCTGACTGGTGTGTCCATGCCCAGCTCTGCATTTCGATGTATGGACCTGCCACCAGCAACAGCCTTTCTGTGCATGCTGTTGGGTCTACGTGTTGGCTGCTTGGAACAGTCGCTGCTTCTACCAGCTATTACTGTAGTCATAGATACACTGCCCTTAGAGAAATCAGAATCAATTTAGGCACCTAATACTGGGATGTCTGTGAGTGAATTGGTTTTGAATTAATCGAGTAATACAAGGCAGTGAAAACCCATGTAACATGTTGGTCTGGAAACTGCTGCAGCCCTGGGGATGGAACGACAATGCATATTTTACGCCGTGAATTTTTTATTAAGGGCTGGGTTGGTTTTTTTTATTTTTTTATTATTGAATATGAATATTTTACACGTCCGAGTTCAGAACAATGCTTTTTTTGGCTGCCTCTGCACTTTTCATGGTTGTGTACCCTTGCATTGCATAACTGAGAGAGATCCATTTACACACGGGGGGAAAGGGGACTAATGAATCTCAGCAAAGCTAACTTTACTGTGTGTGAAAAAAAGCACTCTGAAGTTTTCCAAATAAAAAAAAAAACAAAACCAACAACCAAAAACCACACCGTATATAAAATACTTGCGTGGAGTGGCTTAATAAAATCAATGTGCGTGTATGTGTGGGTACGTGTATAATGACTGCAGAGCCTCCCTTGCCCAAGGCTGCATCTTACTCCACGGAGCGACATCTCCACTGGGAAAAGCCCTGGAATGTTCTTACCTCCTTCATGTCAACCCTCTCACATTCAGGTACTCATCTGGATGTTTCCAAAGTTGGAGGGATGGAGGTGGGCCTGCCACTTGCTCAGTAAATGGCGGTGCTGCCCACAGTTAGCTGCAGGACTGGTATTTATCTGCCACTGGTAACACCTTTGCCCATTCTGGCCATTCCTGGATGTCCACAGAGCTGGTTCTCACACCCACCTCTGCAGGACACCCCTGCAAAGGCAGCAGCGGGGGGCTGTGTGGGGCTGAGCTGCTGGCTGGGGTTAAACCACGACACGGGAGCAGGTTGAGTTTTTTATGTAATTCCAGTGCAAACTTCACAAATTACTTTGTGTTTCTGATCTCGTGGCCCCAAAGTCCCAGATCTTTGCACTGATACGTGCTCTTAAAGCAAGAGACAGCATTTACCCCAAATAGCTTGCCGGACAAGTACAGGATGGAACAAAAGAAGGGTGTTTGTAAGTGGGAACTGATGCCTGATGGGCCCAAGATTAAACTTTTCATTCCACAACTAATCACCGGTAAGTCCAGGAATTAACTCAGGCCTCTCTAATCCCTGCAACTAGTCCGATATTCACCAGGCTAGTGTTGCTTTCCGGAGGCTAGAGAGATCCCAGGCATTTATAATTTAAATCCTCTCTGTATCCACAGGACAGGTAGAACATAGATGGAAATACATCAGAGGAAGGATTCCTGCAGTTCATTTTCTATGGCAAGAGGGCAAAGGGAATAAGGTCCCAAAGGATTAAGACCTCAGACCTCTTCAAAGCAAAAATGAAACAGAAAAGAAGTAATGAATTTCCAGCACCCTGTGCAGTGATGGAAACTCAAGGTGACCAAGAGACTGAAGAGGCTGATATAAAGTCATGGAACATGTGCCAACTTCTGCTATCTTGTTCTGCGTCCTTGAGCAAAGTCATGTCTAAGAGGTAAATGGAAACAGCCAGGCCAAACCAGTACTGTGGGTGTTACATACCTGTAATAATGGTTTGTTGAATGATTTTCAGCTGGGAGGAGCTGAACCAGGTCCCTTGATGTAAAACAAGCTTGGTATCAATGAATCCATCCTGGATTACATCAGGCAATATCTTGTTCTGCAAGGGGGGAATCTCATTAAAAGCCCCCACGGAGCCCTGCTCAGTGTCACTCTCCAAACACACTTTGTGTCTGCCTCTGGCTTTGCAGAGTTATCCTGCTCTTTGCTTTGCTTTCCTCCTCCCTGACAACAACCTTGAGCTGCACTGTTCGCTCAGGTTCCCTTGGTTTTCCAGCCTGCTGTTTTTTGCATTTTTATTTGCATTAGATTATTGGAGCAGGAGTCTAAACACTTAAGTTACTGCAAATCCCTCCTCATATGGAAGTCAGTGGACTGTAAAATATTTAAACTGTCTACAGTTGTACCTCGTTTGTTTACACATTTCCAGTGGGCTGCTAAAAGGTAACATACTGCAACAGAAGACCCAAGATTGCTGATTCTGATTTCATAAGAGCTCTAAAAGTGCTGTGAATACTTGCATTAACTTGGTAGACTAACAGACATCTCAACTTTCTGAAGCCCTAGGGCCCAAGTGCAAGAGGAAAGCTACGTGCTTTTCTCCAGACTCTTTGCTTTATGCTTTCACTCTGGCCATGGGGGAAAATGGGGTTAGGTGGGTCTTGCTGTAGTTACCGCTGGAGTCATCCAGCAGTTGTCTTTCACTCCCTTGCCCATGTCCTCTGCAGCAGGACCTTGCAGCACCGGCTATTTTGCTGCTTGCTCTGCTGAGGAAGGGCTCCAGGGCTTGGTAGACAAGGGAAGAGACAGTCAGCTGTGCCTCTCTTCAGAACACTTGTAAATGTCTTGTAGAAAAGGAAAAGAGTGTTGTGCTTTTTCAAAGGGCAGCGAGCAGAGGTGATAGGTGACTAATCAGTCCCAAGGCAGCAGAGGGCATCAATGAGTTTGAAGATTCATCTCCGGAGCTGAATGAAAATAGCCAGACACTGTACTGAATAATTAACAGGGCAGATTTCAGCTTTTTTGTCCTGTTTTCATGTTAATCATGAACAAATTCAAGGTCTCAAGTATAGCTTGAGAGGTTTTTTTCCCAATAATTTTGGAACAACATATAAATGGTAGTGCTGACGCTGTTTCAGAAGCTAGGAGGAGATTTCTATTGCCTGACTGGATGCAGTGCCTGTATCTGCGGTGGGAATAAAGATGGGCTCTGTAAATGCATAATTTTCAAGCTGTTTATCTGAATGCAAATTTCATTGATGAAAATGCACACTTTTGTTATGAATTTCGTAGTTCACTTTGGAAACCCAATCAGTTAGCTATAATATTTACATCAGTTAAGTTTATTTGGTGGCATTGTTGGTTTTTTTTAGCTTGGCAAGACAGATTTGCTTAGTGATTCAAGACAATATTTACAGGATTATTTTGTCCCTTTCCCTGGCTCTTGGGGATGAGGTAGAGGAATAACAATTTCTCCTGACATATTCAGCTTTTCCTAAAAGAGAACCCATGTCAGCAAGGGGCCAATGCCTCCACCTTCTCTTACATATCTGACACCAAAACATTTGTCCAGCAGTCCTCTAAGAGTAAATCCAAACTAGATACCTCTCACCTTGTGTGAAAGGTAATTTACTGATTTTCGCTAACATTATGTTATCTCCATGTAGTCCCACAGAGTCCTTTTGCTAGAATATGAGTGAAATCCCACAGATGGACAAACAGAGGCAACATTTTACGTGAGGTGACCCAGCAAATCACATGTCAAGGCCACTAATAACACAGATGGTTTCTAGGTCCGAGAGCTCCGCGTTAACAGACATATCAACTTATTTTCATTTTGCAAGAGAAAACAAATTCAGAAGTTCAGTCCACTCTGAGCTCCTCCAGGGCTGCTACAGGAGGTCTCCAGGGTGAGATGGTGAAGGGTCAGCAACACCTCTGAGCCCTCTCTTTCTCCATCAGAGCTCTCTTTCCTCCCTCTGGAAGTTTACGGCGAGTGGCGAGGAGCCAGCCCCCCCGGGCACGCGATGGAGGTGGCTTGTTCTCAAGTGCTTGAAAGTCTGACGAACTGTTTGCAGTTCTAGCAGGGATCAACACATTTCTAGAATTAAAACCAACATCTTGGACAGCAAAAATGCTCTGAACAAGGACTCTTTCTTCAACCCAATACACAAGGGACCTTTCTTTAGTATGCTATAAAATCACTTACTATAAATCAATTATTTTTGTACTGATTTATTAACTGCTCTCCAGCTGTTCAGATTGGCACTTAAAAAAAAAATTCCTGGATGGTCCTGCTGAAATTTTCAAAACCATTTTCTCTGGAGTACTATTGGTCCAACCTCATCATAGTCTTCTCTGGTAATCCACATATTCCTAACCCTTCTTAAGCTGGCACGGATGGTGTCCTGGTTTCCGTATTTTGAGTTCATGTTTGTATGGGTATCTCCAAATCTTCTCCGTGTCATCCAAGGGTATAGCGACCGCATTTTCCACTGGGTAAGTAAAAGACAAAATGCCCCTTTTGGTCTGGGCTTCCTTCGTGATATAGACGTTCTCATGACTCACCACAACCATGACAAGTCTGAATCTGGGGTGTCCCACAACAGAGCATCAGTGGGACGTTCTGCATCCTCCCGGCTCAAACCAGCACTGTTGGGTGAGCCATCCAATCCTTGGACGTGGGGCTAGCGCGTGGAACTGCAGCTGGGCATTCATCCTTCCCGGACGAATTACAGTGGAGAATCAATGGGGTTTTTTTCAGACCCTCAGGCTCAGAGGAGGGTCAGTTACAGTAATTGCATTTGCATTGATTTATATTTGGATTCTGTTTGGGGTTTTGCTGGGTTTCTAAAGGAAACAGTTTTAATGAGGTCAGAAATAACATGAGAGCTCATTTTAGAATGCAAATCCCACATATCTTAGAGACCTCAGAGGGAAGAATCTCCCCGCAGAGGAGGTATCTTATTCCCCATATGACTCCAAGGCAGTTCAGGAGTTACTGCACGCCCGTCTTACGTGCACACCTGTAAACTCTGCAGAGGGGAAGGGGGATGATAAACAATAAAATCCTGGCTACAAGTGGTTTTAATGTTTTATTTTCATACAGACCTTTTTCAACTGAATCCTTTCTGATCTTTTATAGTAAACTCCTACAATATTTTAAAATACGTTTGGCACTGATTATGGCATTCTGGAGTATTTTTCCCAGTCCTTGTTGCTTAATTTAAAGACTATTTTTTTTTGTAAAATCACAAAAACAAAACAATAATTCCTGCCTCTTGCTAGTTTAAAAAACCCTGTCAGCTTTAAATAGTGCCTGGAATACCTTCAAGTGCAAAGAAATTCCTTCCCCTAATGAATCTATATCCTAGGCTGCTGACAGGCTGACCTGGTTGCAAATAAACAGACATGCAGATGTCTTCCTTCCACGCTTCCTTTTTCTATTCAGCACTTTGCTGAGAAGAACAAACTCTTTTTTGGAAGCTTGTTTGTTCAAAAGGATTAAAAATATCCTAGATCTTCACAACTGATCCCCACTTCACATCTGATTGTTGGTTGGGTTGTTTGTTTTTGTTTTTTTTTTTAATTTTGCTTCAGGAGGAGATTTCCCAAAGAAAGAAATTTCTACAGGTTTGAATCCAACCAGATCTGACAATCCAAATCCGTTTACGGGGAAAATTTCCTTCAAAAAAACCTAAATCACTATATAACTTCAGCTTGAATCCTTGGCTGCCAGAGTTTAATTGCTTCTCCTTGTGGCTCTAAATCCAGGGCAGCTTCAAAGCAAGGGTGGCTTCTATTAAATTTAATTACTTTTTCCTGCAGCTTGCATGGCAAAGGTGCCAGCTACTAAATGAAGGTGGTTATGAATTAGAGGCAGATTCCAAACAAAGATATATAGTAAACAGAAATTTTAAGTATAAGCAAACGAGCTCCTTATACAGAGAGGTTTATACCACAGATGAACTACTGAAAAAAACCCAACCAAAAAGCCATCTATCAAGGGATCAGCTCTGTGTATGTTATTTCCATTCTGCTTAGATTCCAGGCGTGTTTGTGTTAAATGCCACTCTATCCATTTTAGCAATTTCTCTAATCCTCTTAATATTTGTGTACATATATTTCCGTGTGTGGCACACTTGTTTCCATGCCTGCTTCTATATTAATGTCAACAGGTGTCCTAAGCATTTAAGAGGCTGTTATATGCATCGCACTAGCAGCCCCATTTAATCCTGCCTGGTCTGCGTGCAGCTTGCAGCGAAACACTCTGGCTTGAACACGATGTTGAGCATTAAAACAAGGGAATATTGACTGTGATTATTAAATGGCGGTTGAACCTAGATGCAGGAATGCTCATCTGTTCCCTCGGATTGCTTCTGTCATAAATCACCTTAAAAAGGGCACGTGTGAATTAACTTTGTTACTATAGGGTTTGTAAT
This sequence comes from Actenoides lindsayi, assembly GCA_025331215.1. Classification (NCBI taxonomy): domain Eukaryota; kingdom Metazoa; phylum Chordata; class Aves; order Coraciiformes; family Alcedinidae; genus Actenoides; species Actenoides lindsayi. The sequence goes on from WTSP01002962.1 coordinate 20,855, forward strand.
ATGTGAAATTACTGTCTGTGTTTAGCTGAAGTGCTGTAAATTGAGCTCACATGAGAGACAATACGAGACATCGAAAACTGCTCGTGCTCTGCTGGTGGTGTATCTTGGACTGATGGGAGAAGATCTTGTTCAGGAATGGAAAGGCAGCTCATTTAGTGACAGCCAGTCTGTCTCTGGCCTTTGACATCTGCCAGCGGCTGCCAGCTGTGCACAGACATGGGGAACTGGCCTGAGACAAGCAAACCCACTCCACACGAGCTACCAACATCTTGACTAGATGGTGTCCACTATTGGTCACCTCTTACTGGGGCAGAATAAGAACTCAACGCTGAGAGGCACAATGGAAACACAGAAATAATGTAATTCCCACAACATACCAAACTTGAACGAGCTCTGTCCCACAGACACTGGACTGCAAAAAAATCACAGATGGTTAAGATCCCTCCAGCACCTCAGTGGGGCACATCTCCTCTCTGCCATCTTTGTTTACAACTCCCCCTAAAACGCTCACCGCCTTCTTGGCTTGCAGTGTCCTCATCACCTTCTCTGGATGGGGAGGACAGATGTAGGGGTGTTGGCTGAGAGCGAGAGCTGTGCCAGTGGCTTTGCCAGCAGGATGACCAATGCAGCTTTCCAAGCAGATTTTAAGCTGGAACTTTTGATTGCTGTGCAGCAATGCATTAAATACATCAAAAAGGTGAAAATAAGAAAAAACAAGAGGCTGGCATGTGGTGGACATGAGTCTCAAGGCAGCAAGTCATGTAAACAGAAGTGTGCTGCCTTTTTACACACAGTAGTAATTTAGCACTTTCTGGGATATCCCAGAAACAAGCCAGAGGATTTATTGAAGTGCTAAAGCTCAAGTGCTAGAAGTCTGTGCTTTTAGAGCTGAAAGATCACAGTTATAGACCCACCTCCCGGGGGCATGCATATGATAAACAGGAGTGCACGTATGGACTGAATCCACATGCGTCAGGAATAAATATTACAAGAAAAAAAAAGTGAAGAAAAGAGGGTGTGTCAACCCAGTGGAAGTCTGAATGAGGAGGAACAAAAATCTTCTGTTCAGGATACTACCACTGAAACTGAACATGGGGAAGACAGAATGGGGGCTGCTCACCCTTCTCCATGGATTCGTGCTCATCTGGAGTGGTGGTTCAGAGTGTGTGGAAGAACCAAGCGCATCAAACGCCGCGGTGACGATAGACACCTCTACCGAGGCAGCTGTCAGCACCTAAGGGCAACACTTCCTCCGTGCCCCAAGTCAGTCTGCTACAGATACAAACCAAATTTGTTATTTATATTGAGATAGTGCCTGGGATTCAGTCGAGCTTTCCTGGCAGCTATAGAAACAAACAGCAAAGGGCAGGTCCTGCTCCAAAGAATTCAGTCTGGGACATGAGACCTAACAGGTGGGTGAGGCAAACAAGCAGGTCAGGGTGGAAGGCAAGAGAGACAGTGTGAAAGAAATCAAGGGCTGAGAGCAGTTCTTAGCCAGTAAGAAGCAATAATCACCATCACAGATGCTTAGCTCTAACAACTTGACAAGATCCCTTTCTTCACATAGGAGCTGTGTTTGATTGCTCCCATACTTGTTTCCACCTAAAACTCCGATTTTGCAATCTCTTCCTGACACTCCAAACATCCTCAAAGCTCTTTGAAGTTGAATTTTAATGTGTTTATTGACACCGGTTATGATATTCCAAAACACATGGGCTACAAATTGTTACCATGCACTCCCAGTGTTTACAGTAATCCCCATATTAAAACAAACTCAGTCTTTCCTGATGATTTTATATCTTATTGCTGACTCACTTGCCTGTGTTTATTTAAACTCCTGTTGAGGTGGGGTTTTTTTTTAATATTCAACACTTTAGAAACATAAAAAACCCTACCCCTATCTGCAGATTTCATATACTTCTGAAACATTTTGCATTCCTTTTTATGGGCAGCACATGGCCAAAAATCCTCCTTTTCAATTTTCCTCGCAGATCTATGACTTGCAACATGGGCTTCCCACACTGAAGCCCAGCAGTTAACCCTGCACGTGCAGCTGGCCTTGGTGTTAGAACTGCTGCCAAGGCCTGGCCCGGCGATGGGCGGCTGGAGAAGCTCAGGCCTGAAGAAGCAGCTTGGCCAGAGGAAGTTCCCCTCCAATCCCCATGTTCTAGAGGCTGGCTGAAGCTACAGCAAAGGAAGATTTTTAGGAATCCACACCATTGCCCATTAGAAATGACTAGAGCTGGAATGCTCAACTTACGAGGTCCCTCCCATCTTATGAGGACACCTTGGCCGTGTGGCTGAGCCCCAGCTCCTGAGGAACACGAAGCTGCCTGGCGGTTCAAGTTCAGGTCTGCGAGAGGACTTTGCCACCCTCAGGGGGTCACACACTTAGTCAAGCAGGGCCAAGTGAGCCGCCTGTCCAGCTACAGAAAGCAGCCTCTAGCAGGCACTTGGAAGTGGATGCCGTTGAGTCACTCGGGACCATGCGTCTCGTCGACATCTGCAGCCCTGGGCCATAAAAGGTTTTCAGTAAGCAACTCAGAGCCAGGAAGGTTGGGCCCTCCACCATGTGGCATGAAACAAAAACATTTTAAGACTCTGTGTTTTAGTGTCTACGGTTACAAGTGAACAGTCTTATAAAAGTCCCTGTAAAGCATGAGACAGGCCTGGACTCCTCGTGCTGGCTCCAAGACCCTTTCAGCACCAAACCTCCTCGGCGATGTTGTGGGCAGCTGCACCGAGCAGTGGCAAGGAGGAGGGAGCAGGACCCACTCCTGTCGATGTCCCCAGACAGACCCTCTGCAAAGCAAAGCCACAAAGCCATGTTAATTTTGGCAGTGAACACAAGTGCTGGGGAAAGGAGTAAAATTAATGTTTGCTAAACAGGAAAAACAGGATTTAAATTGGAGGGAAATGCATTTATTTTATAATGTATTCTTAAAAGGTAGTGGAGGGAGGGAAACAAATTGTAAACAAATTAGTAAATATATTAAAATAAAAAAGTTAAAACACACCGTCCTTTTAAAGAAAACTTAAATTACTGCACTGCTAAAGTGGAACAGCTCTGGGGACTCATTCATGTCCTCCTAGTCTTTAGACTCACAAAGTCTAACCAGCATCTCTAGGGGTGGCTGGATTTAATAGTATCATCTAAAATGTAATAAACCCTGCAAGTGATGAACAACTGGGAAGGTGCAGAACCCACTGGGATTCAAATTTAATTCAGATGATTTGGAGTTCAGTATCTGAGAACTACTCAGAATTCGTATGTTATTTTCCATATTGGAGGAAAGAAAATAAGATCTATACCCAGGAAATGATATAAATTATGCATAAATAAAAATCTCGGTTAAAAAAATAATCATGCATTTAAAACAATAGTCTTGATTATTCAAAAATTAAGAGAAGTTCAGGAAAAGACATATTATTTATTGACCGAACACTCTGAATCAAGTAAAATAATTTCACTAAGCTGAGCTCCAACTGCACACCCACAAATTAACCTTTCCAGGGGAAATGGCAGAACTGAGGGTTCGTGGTCCCACCTCCTACAGGTTGCCCTAGAATACTAACAGGAGAAAGGCAAGTTTTTTTGTAAAAGAAATCAGGGTTGTTGGGAGTTTTGAGGCTGCATGATGGAAAAAAGGGAAAACAGGGCTCTCTTACCCTTGGAAAACTGTTAATTCAGCATTAAATACACACTGAGCTGTTCTGGAATCTCATTGTTACTTTATATAGCCAAGTGCCATTACCTCTGACTATATTCCAATAGCTGCTGGACTGGGGTTTACGAGCAAATTGTTAAAAGCTGTGTCTGAGGTATGAAAGCGACAAGTGGAAAGCATTCCCATGAAGTATGCAGGATCCCTGGAACCCGGCCAGAGGTTTAGGTCAAAACTCAGTCACATGTCCTGCTAGCTGGTCCAGAACATCCTTCAAATCCAGCTAAGCAAACAGCTCGGAGAGCCCCGCGCCAAGTGCCAACTCCAGCTGGCATCCTGGTACATTTTATTCTACAGTTGTTGCAGTTTTGGAGGTTATGAAAAGTTTACTAGTGAGAAACATTTCGGGGCACGGTGCCAACAATTTAGGCTGAAGGAAGAGCTGTAATGACATGAGCATATATAACTTTGGTGGAAAGTCTGAAACATGGGTTCCACACCCTGAGAACTGCCTCTCTGTTTATAACTCCCAACAATTCTGAACATCAAGAGAAATCTGTCTGCTTGCTCTTAAGAAGTTTACATTGTGCTTTCTAAATATTTAAAACCATTGATGAAACTGAAGACAACTTTTACAATGTTGTGTTCGTCGTTCATTTTGGTTTGCGGGGCCAGTTCTTCTTCTGTAAACAGGAACTTGATACAGCAAAAGGGGCGTGAGAGCACTGGGCAGCCAGGGATTCTCAGCAAACAATTTTGGTAACCAAGAAAACCCTCTTGAAATGATCTTACCAAATTTCTGTTGGGAAATGACACATTGTTTTGATTTCTAAGGAGGAAGCACTTGCAAACAACACTGTTTTTTCACCAGCACAGACAGGCAATCAAGCTTTCCAGTGATTAGTTCAACTTCAAACATTCACTTTGATGCAGAAGCCCCCCACCAAACCTTATTTGACAGAAGTTTAAGCAGCAAAACCCAAGAGAAGCTTCCTTGAGCCCATCTGAGTGTTGCTCAGCATCAGAGAAAAGGAAAGGCAAGGAATCATTACTCTGGATCCTCACACCACCACAATTTAAAGGACTGTCTCAGACACTGTCTTTCTCTCTTTCATTTTCCAAGTCCTCCTTTGGCTGGTGCTCCAGCTGGCATTCAATAGACAGAAAAAGAAAATAAACCCATGGTTCCCAGAAGATTTCTAGCAGCATATTCAATATATTAAAAAGAAATACTGAAAGTACAAGAAGAACCTCTGTTCTCATCTTCACTCTAAGGCAATATTTGGGTGCAGTAGGAGAGCAGAGGAGTGTTTGTCCACCTACCAGTGCCATTCATCACTACGTTTACCATATTTTCCTTTTCTTTCCATAACTCCTGGCTTCGCTTATGTCTGGGTGTTTTCTAACCAGCCTTATGGCAATAAATCAAAGCTGTCAGCGTTGGAAGAAAATTAATGTGAGAAGCTGTTCCCAAGGCCACCAGCCTTTTCCCTGCTCGGTGTGCTCTGTTAATCCAGGATTCCTCAATAGCTTTCAATGTTTTGCTATTTTCACAAGGTTTTGAGGCTACAGATGCATTCTTTTGAAGGGTGGCTTTGCATTGTGTCCTGTAAGATACCAAACTCCTGGAGTTCCTTTAGATTTCACAGAGAAGTGTGGGTGCTCAGCACAGGCCCAGGTCTGACCCTAGACCATCTCTGGCCAAGCCACAAGCAACTCCCAGATCCAGCATTGAAATGCATCACGGTCTGAGTCTGGGCTGAACTTTTTCATGAAGAAAAAGGCCAAATGATTAAAAAACAATCCTGTTCCTATGCCCCGTAGTGATGACGCTGGTTGAATTATTCATTGCGAGTTATTTATCCAAAGAATGCGGCTGGCATTTATGCTGAATACCTTACTTGCAAGTTTTGATTTCTTGTTTCATTACTCACTCTGTTCTGCACCACTCAGAAACTCCATCCTCTTCATTTCTGAAAGTCTCTTTTTCCGAGTCTGAGAAAAGGAACATTTGGGAAACAACCTTCAGCTGGTGCGGATCTGATACAGCAAATGCCTCCCTGGGAAAGGACAGCCTGGCAGTTAAGGCGTTTGCTGGAACTCAAGAAAGCAACGTTCTTACCCTATTCAGCTGCAGATGAACTCCACAACCCTGGGCAAATCACTTCATTCCCTACACCTCTGGCTGCACATTTATAAAATGGACACAGCATTTCTCTAAGATACTGTAAGGCTAGATATGTTAAAGATGATTAATTGCCTAGTTACTATGGAAACGGGAAAAGCACCTAATGCAGATGGATGAGTGTAGGAACAGATCCACCTGACTGAGAAACCATGAGCAATTGGGAGCTTCATTAAGGTAAAATTCAGTGCGTTGTACTCAGAAGGATTGTGGAGCCACTCAAAACTTCCTCTAATAGAAAGTTTATTAGATTTGTCTCTGGACAGACACTGAAGGTTTTCCCTTGTATGTTTTCCAACTGTCAGGTTTAATGTATTTGTTTAGATTTGGTTTTCTCCAATGGCTTGGGATGTTTAGGTAGCAATTTAAATTCTTACCCTACCAAACAAAGATCATCAAAACCAGAACAATGTTTGCAGAAATCAGGCCAGAAGTCTAAGGACTGGGACGTAGTGAGACAGAAGTTTAATTCCAAAACTAAAATCTCGTGAGCCATTTAAAGGGAAAGTACCGAGCAACTGCTGAATTGAACTGCAGCAGTTTTTCCTCCACCAGAGGACTACTGCTTTAATGATGCCCTCAGTGCTGCTCTCTGCTTCTGGATCAGACTTGATCTGCCAGCTGCTCAGCCAGATATCTAGAGGTAGCTCAGTTGGAGTTTTGTCCAAGTACAAATTGAGCAAAGACTTCAAATCCCCGGCCAGCCTTTGCGTGTTAATCCCTGTTCCAGAACCAATGGAGAGAACCCATTCGTCATTTCTTTTGCCCAAGTCCTAAATAAACATGGTATTTGCTTTCTTAGTTCTCAGAATCTGACTGATGAGGTTGGTTTGTAGAAAGGTATTTAAAATATGGAGGTTCACCCCCTCCTGCAACACATCCAATTATAATAATTTCGAGGTATTTCAAACGTTAGACCTTAAACTACTCCTCATTGTCCCATCAAATTATCCAGGTCTTTGACAAGAAAAGTGATTATTTGCAAAAACTCCCGGTAGCAGCACTTAGAGAAGTGAGGCAGTTCAGGTTTGGGAGTTTAAAAATGGGTTTGCCATTGCAAATGCCTCATCGAGTTACAGCGGTGTCTCGGTAGGGTAAAGCTCTCAAGGCTTTCAATCGCGGCGGGCCCTGCTGACTCAGGGCACGAAAGCTATGGAACCGCTGGCAAAGGAAACGCTCATAATTAAAGCGGTAATCGTGACTCTGGGGCAAGAAATAAATGCCTGCGGGGCGACGAGAGATTGAATAAACAAAGCAAATAAGAGCCTCATGCTGCACAATGGCACAGAGCGGCGGCTGCAGCTGGCAGCATAACCCCCGGCCCCCCGTGCCAGCACGGCAGGTACCACCAGTACGGCTCACGGAAACCAGAGAGGCTCTCCCAGCAGTCCCAGCAGGTAGCGTGTCAGGTGGGAGAGCCTGGCCCAGCCCACGGCTCCACGCACATCGCTCGCTCTCCAGTGCGCGCAGAGGAAAGGCTCCCACCCAGACACCGGAAAACCAGTGCCATGCACCAAGGATTTGCGCTGGACACCCCAGAGGGTCGTGCCCTTCCCGTGATAGAAAGCGCTCCCACTTCCAGTGAAAGCTGAGGGTGGTTCCCTGGTGTAATGGGCGTGATGGGTCCATGCTGATGTTCAAATCAAGACCACTACCAACCTCTGTGGTTTCTTTTGTCAGGAGATGGCCTCATTTGCACCATAATTTCGGAAGCGTTATTAATGAAACAGAAATATTGATCACGCAATGACGACAGCAGCGGGAGAAAGCGACGATAACTTCGACTTTGCACTGCACATTACAACCGAGATCCTCACACACTTGCCAAACCTCCTCCTCTCAGTCCTCTTCCAAGAGGATTGTCAGCTGCTTCATTATAAACAATGAGTAATACAAATACTTTCCAGAAAGATCTGAAAAATCAGACTGCTATGAAGTAGCTCACAGAGAGAAATCTCATGCAAGCCATGGCAGGTGAAGTGCTGAGTGCCTTCAAGGAAGTACAAGCTCTCTGCAGACGAGGGCAACCACTGAAGAGTCTGGATCCCTTCCTGAAGGGCTCTGCATAGGACATGCCTCTGAGCAAAGTCCAGCACATGTGTAACCTGGCCTCTTGCGCCTGGAAAATAACTTAATTTACTGTCATTCAGGTGTCAGGTTCCACTTCCTTGTTTACTGAATGTAATGATATCCTGCAGTACCTGGCTTGCACGGGGGACTAAGTGAAGGAATCAAGCAGCAGAAATAAACAAATGAAAGGAGTCTTTAAATACAGCACAGGGGAAGCGTGCTACTCTCTGTGGGACCATCATCACCAGCTCTAACTCTGGGTCCCAGCTCTGAAGCAGAGATGAACTTCATGTTACTGCCTCCAGGGCCACAGCTTGAGAAACACTTTGCTCCTGCTTCGTACACTTGTACTAGACTTGCTGTTTGTTATACCACATTTGCAATATTTAAAATTCATGAGTTTTCTCTTCCAGTCTGGATATTGTCCTTCCCAAGGAATAAGTTTTACCCTTTATCCTAAGGTTGCTGATAGGAGGCTACAAAATTTAGCCCAGGAAATCCTTGTCAGGAAGGTGCTTAATTTAAGGAATAAAGACAACTGGGGAGGAAATCTGGTCCAGGATATTAGCAGTGCAAAGTAAAAATCTGCTGTTCCATCATCCGTAAAATACAGTGCTGCAAACAACTTGTTACAGAAAGGACGGGGAGTCCTTCAATAAACACAGCTAAGAAAAAACTTGGTAGCTTTTTTTAATTTGTGGGTGTTTTTTTTCCTCTCTAACAAAACTGGCTTAATGATGGGAGTAATTAAATTATAATGCCTACACTATTGTTTGAATAAGGCAAACTCCCTCACATGCCATTAATGTACTACTGCCAACAGCAGCCAGGGAACAGCCTCAACAATAGAGAGGATTTTCCAGCTCACTGTGCGATTTGATCTCTATAAACCTCCCATAACATATACTGTACGGCAGTAAATCATTTATAACATTATTATCCACCCATCTGGGATCAGAGTGCAACCGCTAAGACAACGCAAGAAATCTGGGCTCCTTTCAGCACTCTGCGAAATGAACCTCATTGGTAAGATTTCATTAATTCAGCAATTCAACAACTAGATCACGCTCCCTTCAGGAGGGGCTGTACTTTCCATTGGCTACCTTCCTAGCATTTCCCAGGGCTCTGGTATTTTTATTCTCCAGTATTGCTGATACTTTCACTTGTATTTCAAATTGGTTATTGCTTGAGTGTGGTTGGCTGGTTGCAGTCCAGTTCCTAGTGAAAGAAGGAAGTGGCTTAGGAGAAAAAAAGACCATGTAGCATCAGACTTTGCTCCCGGCTTAGCTTTGGGGAAAAGCCTTCCGAAGCCTCCTTCTGAATTTTCTAGCTCAGAACTGGAGTAGGAACAAGCCCAGTGAGAGCCAAAGCTCCCCAGGCTCGGCTGTGTGTGTGGAGGCAGCTGCAGCAGCTCGGTGCCCTTCCGAGGTGTCAGCTCTGTCTGCTCCCTGCCCTGGGTGTCGATGGAGCTCCTCACGAGGTGGTGTGGAGCCAGCAGAGATGCCTTTTCTATCCCAAGCTATGGACAGCAGCAAAAAGGGGTTAAAAAGCCTTCCCGTGGAGCTTTGTTTTACCTGCCGTGGGCTGCATCTCCCAACAATAATCCACCCCCACGAATGTCAGCCCAGCCGAAAACTCAGTGGTGACACAAGACTGTGCATCTACCTCACAGAAAACCTGTACATTTGTATCAAAGTTGGTAAACCATGACAGGTGCTAGTCCTGCCCCACAGATGAAATTTCAATCTGAAACCTTAAATTCAGGCCGCGGGACGTTGCCTACGGCTTGAGCAATGGAAGCGTTTGCACGACCTTCTGGGAACAACCTCTGCCAAAATCCACACAGATCAAAACACATGGGTGTTCAAATATTAAAAATTGATTAAACCAAAAGACCACCACTTCACTTGTTGCCTAAGGCGTGAACCAAAGCCTGCTGAACATAGGCTTTCACCAGCCCCAGGAGTAGCATGTTTACAGGTAGGAGAAGAGAGGGGACCTGGATGTCCTGGAAGAGCTGGGCTCTTCCACAAGAGCAATGCACCTTCAGGGAAGAGGAACAAATCAGAGGGAGTGGGGGAAAACTCGTGTCGCTGGCCATGGTATGAAGATCTCACGAATGCAGTAGAACACATTTTCCTATATGATTTCTCAGCATAAAAAGCAGTAAAGGGAAAGCTAAGGCGGTGACAGCGCAACCATCAGCAACCTGCTTCTAATCAGAGCTGTGCTGGCATCGAACCTGCAATCTTTTCTGTGCGCACCTACAACAATATTAGCATTAAATAAAAATAACAGAGCTCACCAAATGTATTCAAAGCATCATTTACTTCAGAGCCTCTGAATAATTTTCTGTAGGCTTAATCAATTCATACACATATACATTCATTTATCTAAACCGGTTACCTAAAACCAAGCCAGTTCTTTGGCTACAAGCCTGTAGTTTTTCACGTGTTCTTCAGAATAAAAGGAGAAATTCACTGCTTTTGTACTGAGCTGCTTTTAATTCAAAAGAAGTGTATCAAGAAAAGGACCGACTTTCAAACAGCTACTCACTGCCCCTTGGTTATTTGCTGCAATTAATGTTTTTTGTACCAGCCCTTTTAGAGAAGATTCTTTTCTAACGTATTGAGCCACAAGACTGAATTTTCTTTGCGTAAACATTAAAAGATAATATTAGAAAAGCCCTCCCACAAAACCTACAGCTCTCTGCCCGTTGAGTAACAATAGCTCACGCAAACTGAGCCGTCCGTGTCTTTAGGGGAATAAAACCCACCAGCCCCAGCAGGCAGGGGAAGAACTGCCCAGCCCACAGCGACTGCTGCTTAAATTGCAAATCCTCTGCCCGTACAGGGCTCGGTGTCCCTGTGCCTTCGGCTGGCCGAGCACAATACCTTTCATTTCTTCACAAAGCTGGGGATGACTGACAGGCCCTCCTTTTCCTAAGAAGGCCAAATTCAATCCAGCTCCCTTTTGGGACACCCTCCTGAAACCCGTCCAACTCCTGTCTCCCCAGCCCCGCTGCCGACCTGTCCGTGCTGCGGTAGGTAACGAGCAAAGCCTTTTTTTCATCAAGTCAATCCCCAGCCCTCCTCAAATGTCGCATCTTTTCAGCATACCTGACGGGGCAAAACACACCTTGGCTCTGTCTCTGCAGAGGCTGAGCACTCAAATGGCTTTGCTGGGAGCTCAACAATAGCTGAGCGAGGCTGCAGATTTGTTCTGTTTGGAAGCTCTCAAACCATACCTGAATGGATGGGCTTTCCTCTGTCACATCAGCAGCTGGGGCCCATAATAGGCTGTACATCATCATTGTGATTATGGGAGATGAATATAGATGAATATCACACCCACCTCCTCAGCTGGACCTCACTAAGACATCAGAGAACAGGCACCTTTGTCTAATAAACCTCTGTGACATATTCACTCGCAGAGCTAAATGATAGGAAGTCCTCAAAATAAAAACCAATACAAAAATACAGATTTGAAAATAGGGGCCAGAGCTATTTTCTATTCCTTCCTTGCTTGCAACTTCTCTTTTCATTCTGACTGAAACAGCGTCTCATCCTTGCAGCCAGTTTCAGAAATACGTGTATATACACAGACATATCACACTATTTTCCAATTCTAAGCAGCAGCTACTGAGATAACTGAAAATATTTGCATACACAGACCAACAAACTACTCATAAGCACCAGGTGTACCATAATAAATTTTTCCTCTGGCTTCTGATACTCTTGCTGCTATCAAATAGCTCACACAACCTAAAGACAATTTGTTCTAGAAAATCCCAGAACGTTTTTATTCTTATAATAAAAATCATTGTATTCTTAACATTTCAGAGCTTTTCCAGGCCAAAGGCTGCCACAACAGAGCCCATGCATTGGGGCATCCAGTGTTCTGCTAAAGCATGCACCCAAAGCAAGCAGATCACAGTCTAACACACACATTCTTACCAGGATGGCAGATTTCTTTAGCCTAACTTAACCTGAATGTCTGTTTGTAATGTAGGTGAATATCTAAACAGATTATTAAATGTAGCAGCTTTTTATGAAAAATCACTGGGATTATTCAAATTCTAGAAGAGACGAAAGTAAAGAAGAGTGCTTCAGTAACATGATCTGCCCAAATAGGACGGAAACTGTTTAATAGCACCTTGCCAGAAACAATGGATGGCAGAGTCTGTTTTAAACAAGATGATTTTTCAGAATATTGTTACTGACTTTTTGTATAGTGTTAGTGAGGTTTGTGTACTCTAATAAAAAATGAAAGCTGCTATTAAAAACAAATCAATGGACTGTACCTGGTTTTGATCACACAAGAGCTGGCCGTTTGCATTGGTATTTGCAGCATCTGTTCCAATTAAGACTTGTTTTCTAGTTTAAAGATATTAGTCCAATCACTAGTGTTCTGTTGAAAACATGAATAGAGCATTGTTCTGGCAGAATGTAGTTAAACAGACTCCACAGACTCTATTAAACAGCTTTGCTGCCCAATTAGAATGGGAAGGAGTCAGGCAGACATGACTGTACTGTGTGCCCTCTGTTCCACATGTATTTTTATGGATTCATAGTCAATGAAAACAGTTAACGTGGAACATGTGTTGAGAAAACAGGCTGCATGCTGCCTCGGAGCTGGAAGAATGGCACATCGAGCAATGGATCAGGATTAATGGGCACCAAATTTAACGAATATAACAACCTTGTGTAAATCAAAGCTCAAGAATGGTGAACTGTGCTCCTCCCACGTGATGAAAGTAATTGCTGGAAGCTTGGCAACAGCGAATCCTCAACATCTTAAAGCAGACAAGGACCATGTTCACCTTTGTTTAGGTAGTATCAGACCTCAGGCTGGTGACCGCAGGAGGCAGTGGGAGTTTGCCAGGGTGTTCTGTACTTGACAAAACGGATATTTACTGCAGACAGCTTGAAAGCCGATATGGGCGAATGATAGTGCTCAGCAGAGATGACACGGCATCAAATGGACCACTTTGTACGATATGAGAGTGGACATTAATAAGCAGCTCATATTTACCTCATTCAGTTGACTAGGGATAAAAAAGGGCCATAGGAGTGAGAAAGATTTACCAGATGCTCTGCTAAGAAATAACTGTTGAGAGTGTGATATGTTTTGATGGGCAGCATGGAAACAAGGTTCATGTTTCTTAAGAACTGCCCCACTTTTGGAATGTGCTTCCAGACGCACGCTCCCCAACTGCTCTCCTTTCTGGGTGGAGGACCAGGGCAAGTGCCTGGGAGGAGGCTGCTGGGAGAAGGTCCTCGAGTGACTGTGTGAGTCAGGCCTGTCAGCAAAGCCAGTGCTTGCAAACGCAGCGGGGACGGGATGCCGGGGCCTCTTGGGCAGCTTTAAGGCATATGCAGGGAAATGTACCTTGTATCCCCTGCTGCAATTTTATAAGGTGTTACATACCCCACTGTGTATCAGAGCTGTTGCTGCTCTGACTCCAGCTAATTAGCTTTTGTAGCTTTGATGGATGGATTGATTCAGCAGTAAAACAGAGATAAATTAACTGTCTATCTAAACAGAGTTTAAGTGAGGAGGGAATTCCGATTAGAATGTTATTTCATGCAGTACTGCTCTTCTTTCTCAGCAAACACTGAAACCCCCCAGCCTCCCTCACTGAGGAAGCCCACGGAGCCAACCCCAGCTCAGACCTGCAGACTTTCCAGCCAACCTGCAGGCCTTTGGAGGACACGTTTGGGTTGGACTACTCGATTGGTACAAACCAATGATGATGTTATTATTTATACAGCGTGAAGAACTGGTCTATGGAATTTAATCTCCTAAGACTTCCAGAAGCATCTGAAATGTATTTTATTCTGAAACCCATTTAGAACACCTGAAATTCAGCAAAAAGTTTGATTTTTCTATTCACTCCAAAGAGCTTTTATATTAAAATGCCTTTTTCTTTCTTATCCTGAAGAAATACCAATAAATATTTGTAAAAGATGTAATTACAGAGCTAAAATATAAAAATCTTCAACAACTGTGGTGAGGGCTTAGCAAAAGATAGGTTTTGTTAAAACTCCATGCATCATTGAAGTACCTCAATGTGCAAGTAGTTTAAAAATAAATACAGCCATCACCTAAATATGTTAAACAAACACGCAACCAGCTAGATGAATTTGAGATCATTTTATGTAAATATTAACTTCTAAAGCTTTCCAACTGACAAAATCAAGGCAACAGAGAATGCCACTTTACTTGCATCTTCATACACTCAACAGTGCTGGAATGGAACCAATAGGGGAAAAGAAACAAAAACAAGCAAATGCAAGGTAAGAAATAGTGCCTAACATTTCTGCAGACGTGGCCAATGAAAGCTGGCACAGGGATGAACTTCCCTTGGATGCCTCACCTCTTCAGTCAGAGTAAGGTGCTAGTGCTGGAACAGCCGGCCAACTCCTAAACATACCCTCTGCCAACTTTGTTGTCTCTTCACTCGGGTGCTAGAACACGTACACCCAATATTCAGGTCACAGAGCATAAAAAAGTGCTTTGTTTTACATTAAAATGTGAAAAGGAGTGGTGGAGAGAGCAATCAAGCAGCCTTTGGGCAGAAAAACAAGGTTTTTCTGGTCCCTTACTAAAATAGTCTGACTTATTTTGAGCCAACCTATCTGAAAAATCTTCTTAGAATCATTTCAGCTGGAAGACACTTTTAGGATCATCAAGTCCAACCTTGTTCCTAGCCCTATCAAAACCACTAAACCATGTCTCTAAGTGTAACATATACCCTACCCTGCCATCTTGACCTTGCTCAGCTCTGATTGTCCAATTTCACCAGTTAGCTGTTCCATGGTGTGGGAGGAATGAGACCTTTTTATCATCAGGACTGCGATTTGTACCCTATTGCCCAGATGAAGTGTCTCACCCAAATCATCTCTTTCTAGTCACCTTCAATCCAGTACAAAAGCCACTTTTTTCCTCCAAGGACTGGAGCGTGACCACCTGTCTGGATTAGTCAAGTGCTGGGTGCTGAGGCTCAGTTCTACCAAATGCATATGACACCTTTCCCTCAGCTCCACAGGCCTTCGTGCCACCGCTCCGTAGGAGGCTCTGACAGGGGTTTGCTCTATAAATCACACCCAGCAATCTTCTGTACCACTGGTGTTCTGAAGGGGGGACACTCAGGGGAACAAACTCACTCCCAAGAAGATAAGCAGGTAAAACAGAAAGGGAGAACTCTCTCTCTCATACAAAGAACATTTCTTTTTGTAGAGGTTTTTTAACTTCAAGAACCTTAATGAGGCTTAGTCACACCAAGGAGAGCCAAGGGTATGAGATTTTTCTTTTCCGTTGAAGAGGCCGTAGATACATTAAAACTAATTACTCCTTGTTTTATGCTCCAGCAGGATGAGAAATTCCGTTTAAGTTAGGACAGGAATTAATGCCAGCGGACAACTTCTTTTACTGTGTGAAAAGAGCAAACCAGGCAGCATGCAGTGGCAGAGCTCTCGGGAGCAACCCCATTGCCCCAGCCTCAGCGCTGCTAAACATGCTATTGTCTGTCATCAGACATCATCATGGCTAAGGGGAGGACGTGACCTCGCTCTACTGGCCTTTTAAAAACCAAGAGCCCAGCCAGCTTGCTGCCTGCCAGTCAG
Organism: Actenoides lindsayi; assembly: GCA_025331215.1. Classification (NCBI taxonomy): domain Eukaryota; kingdom Metazoa; phylum Chordata; class Aves; order Coraciiformes; family Alcedinidae; genus Actenoides; species Actenoides lindsayi. The sequence goes on from WTSP01002962.1 coordinate 36,403, forward strand.
TTCACACTCAGAAGACAATGGTGGATCACAGGATCTCTGGACTATCTCGCAGCTCACCTGATTAGTTGGGCACAATACCCAAAAATGCAAAGCTAATAGATTTTTTTTTTTTTTTTTTAATAATAGCTTCAATTCTTTCTCTATGGGAAAGAAACTACCCTTCAGCCTTTACTGCAGAAACGCAGCATTCCATCAACATGCCAAAGCAGGTAAAACTCAGACAAGTGCATTTTCAGTTCAGACACAATTCACATCCCCAGCACCGCCCTACAGATTTCATACCCTGGAAAAAAAAAACCCCAACTTTGTGCACCTTCCGCGCCTCACCTCAGCAGCAAGGACAGTCACGGTTTCTGATAAACAAAAGTGATAGAACCTTATCCCAAGGCCCTCGCAAACCAACACAAAAGATTAATTGCAAATCAATACCGCGATAAGGCCGAGCGAGGAGCAGGGCCCAGGCGAGGCCGCAGCCGCAGTGCCCCGCGCCGGCTGACGGGCAGCACGGCACCGGCTGGGCACGACCTTCCTGGTACCCCCCCCCCCCCCCGGGCTCGCTTGCAGCGGGGTTTGCGGCATGCCTGGAGCTTTCAAAATGTCATATCACGTCCCGTGATGAGCTCTTCTCTGTATATTGCTTTAAAAGAGAAGAAAAGAGGTTTGATTGCTTTTTCTGTTTGTTCTCGCCACAGAAACCAGCACAGCGTGAATCGCTTCAGTAGCCTCCTCCGCTGCAGTGCTTGGACAAAGGTTGTCTGTTACCAGCCGACTGGGATTCACAGGGAAACACTGGATAAAACCAGCGTTCCCCCAGCTCCTCGCTGTTGCACCACACACATGAAAGGCACCGCGCGCGGTGACCGCAATCGCGTCCTGCATCTCCAGGATGCTCCCTGGCAGCGCGGGCAGGACTGTGCATCAGCCCCTGCGCGGCCAGGAGGAATCGCTTTCATTCGTAGGCAGATTTGAGAGAGATATTTTCAAGTTTGCAAAGTGCTTCCAACCTCTTGAGTGCAAATTATTGCTATTAATAGGGTATGTTAGCCCATCTGGGTAAACTGGGCAAACAGCAGCAATGTTACCCAGGGCCTCTCATGTTTAGGCACTTCAAGCAGATCACTTTACTCTCTGTAAGCAGGTATGTCTTTATATCACATTAGACTTTTTTTTTTTTTTGTCTTTCTGAAGCTATTTAGCCTTTTGTTATTATTTTAACTGTTTATTTCTTTAACAGCTCATTATTTTCAGTGGGCTCCTGTGTCTCATTACACACAGTGCAGTTTTAAGAGGAAATTTGTACTTTATACAGCTCTATTCTGCCTAAAAACAATCTCATGCATTTCCCACTCTGCTGATAGTCATCTATATAGACTGTAGTGTGCTTTATGTTAGGATATTTCTGTGTGAAAAGTTAGACTTGCTTGAAGTGAACTGGAGAAAGCCACAAACATTTCCAGAAAATATTCTTGATCTGTTCTAATTTAACCTATGTGCAAGAATTTTCAATCTATAAGACTAGCTTGGGGAAAAAAGTTCTTTCATCGCTTATATTGCTAGTGTTATTTCTACAGAACAGAAGAACTCTATCTGCATCACAAAATTTAATCACCTTCCCAGGTCTCAAGAGACTCCGAGACAAATGGTGATAGAATAAAAACCAGAGGTTAGTGCAGCCAGCCAGCGTGCAGGTAGAAGAGATCTGAAATTTCAGCTGCACATGTGCACCACAGAAATCTTCTGGCATTTGCAAAATGATGAGAAAAAAAAAAAGCTTATGAGAACAGACATTTCTTGTGGCAGCTTCATTACTGCATCATCCCGCCTGACCAGAAACTCAGCTGGAAGATACTTTGTGTTCCTTCTGCTTTTTCTTTAGCCTAAACTAGAGACAGGCATTGTATAGATGCTCTCACATGTCTCCTCCCGTATCCCGTGGTTTGAATCTAGGGTCATTTAATTCAGAAAGGGAAGTTTGGTAGGATCAGTTTTTCAGAACGGGTCAATCTCTCTCCTGCAGTTTCTTGCACTTCCAATGCGCTTAAATCAGAGATGCCCTTGGGTTATGTGTGGCACAAGGAATTTGAATCATCTCTGTGCTCAGCCACAGGCAGTGGGGTGGTTCAAAGCCACTCAAATCTATTTCTCAATTGATTTCATGAAAAGGGTGTGCCCTGTGTTCCGTCTCTGCCTCAGTTTCTCTATAAAATGATGACTGAAGCTGCAAAGATGGTAACTGTATTGAAGGAACAGCCCCTGACAACGCACTTGGACGGAGGGATGCAACTTCATCAGTTCTGTAAACACTGATGAGGCAGAAGATGGTCAATCTGTGCTGACACCCCTCCACCTCAGTCACACTGCAGTTAACAGGGCACTCAAAAAAAAAAAAAAAGGCAGAAAAAACCTGAGAAGATGCAACTGAGGCTGTTGGAGGGGATCCTCACTTCTGCGCTTCTGCCTGACTCTCTACTTGCCTTCCAGCTGCCAAAAGATGGATATCCCACCTGCACAGCCACGGGAGAGACCTTTCCAACACCTCATCCCAAGAGCAGCAGAGCTGACAGGGTAGCTCCACTCCCAGCACACTCCACGAGCCAAGAACAAAGAACTCAAATAACCTTCTGGCCTGAAGGTGACAGACCTGCCAGCAGAGCCAAGGTAACGCTGCACCAAAACTCCCATTTCTTCAGACGTAAATCACCGATGGGATTCATCACAGAAGAGCAATCCCAGGGTGCAGTGGGTGAGGCTGGTGCTGACCTATAGAGCAGCGTGCAAAGGAACCCGTCACCCTGCCTGTCTCCTGCCTGCAAAGGTGAAATCAGTCATCTGCATCTTCTGGAGCCTGATAGCTTCGCTATGCACGGAACCGCTCGCAAGTACGAGCATGACAAGGAAGTTAAGCTATTCAGCACTGCTGTCTCATCTGGTTTAAGTTAGGAATACACAGAAAGATACCCACCTAAAGTGAAGTAGAAGCATCTGACAAATTTATGAATTGCATGATGGGTGTTTCTTTTCAGAACAAGTTATTAAAAAAAACCTAGAATTCATGGGCCATTTTTTACTTGGTCTCACGGTAACAAGCCCCAAGGCCTTCAGGTTTATTTTGCTACTGGAGCAATTTAGATCCGCTTGTTGGGATAGGGCCCCAGCCTTGGGGCTCTCTGAGTCAGATGTGCAGCAGCACGGACCTCTTTCAGTGAGTGCTTACGTTACCCACGCACATGATAATCAACACGCTTCTGTGAAGCTGAGACTTTGAGGGACCGAGAGGAGGAGCCCGTTCTGTGCCACGCTCTCACCAGCAGCAGACATCACTCTTCTAGTAAGACCCTGAGACTCGGCGGAAGGCTGGGGGATGGTTCCAGCTTTAGGGTATGCCCCAGTTCAACTACCCCATCAAACCCAGTGGATTTTCGTGCTTCACAAAACAACGGCTTCTGTTATTTTAGCTGCCCAGGCCATAGCAGCACTGGGCTGCTGTGGGTGCCGTTCATGGGCACCAGAGGACACAATTTGCCCAGCCTGCCTCTGTCCCCCAGCCGTGGGGCTGTGGACACAAGCGGTGTCTCAGAAGGTCACTAGATGAGTGGTATTGCTTTTTTTCTACAGCCGTGCCAGTCAAGGCCCAGGCAGCAGCAGCAGCGACACACGCATTGCCGTTACCCACCAATGGCTCCGGCAGGCATAGGGCACGTGGCGCGCGCTGCCCGTTAAAACAGCGGCTCTACCGCTATGCTCCCGCAAAAGAAAACCAGTTAAAAAAGAAAAACAGTACTTAAAAAATTTGGGAAGCTGATTTGCAGCCCAAATAAATTATAGAGAGAAAGAGAGACTGGGGAGGGCAAGAAGGAGGGCGGGGGGAAGCCAAGCTCTGGAACCACTGAATTACCCTTAATTCTAGGAGCCCGGCCAATACAGCATACGAATGATTGCACAGACAGTTCCAAAAATGACACATACACTCTCTCCCTGGCTCACTCGTGGCAAACCCACAGCAATGAGTTCTTTTTGTTTTTTTAAATGCCCCGGAATTCCCATGAAAGCAGCGAAAGGAGCCAAAGCGAGAGGAGCTAAGGTGGTCAAACATTGCAGTAGCGCCCTATATTTAAACACTTCTACAAGCCCTTCAGTTACCAAATGTGACTCGAGCCAGAAGCAGCCCTTTGCCCAATGCCTTCTTTCAAAATAGAAGCCCAGAAAAGGCTACGACCTGTCAGTCCCACTAACCTTTTTTTTTTTTTTTCTTCAAATTTAACATACCTTTTCAGATATTCAGCCTCTTACAAAGGAGGTAAGTCTCTCTCTGGTGTTTTTTTGGAAGGAAAATGTGGCATGCACCTATTTTGTTTCATTCTGTGCCAGGACCTATAAAGTTACTGTGGGCTGCAACTCCTGCCAAGTTCTAAAGGTGACAGGGCAATGGGCACCCAAAGGACGCTTCTATCAATGCCCTTTTATTTCCCTCTCTTTCCCCTTCCACCGAACTTTTTTTTTCTAATAGAATTACTCTTATCTGCAAGTGATTTAAACTCTAAGGTTTACAGAAGATTTAAAGAGTGCGAACACAGTTGGAATGTTTTAAACTAACAGTACAAGTTGCATTTTAAGAAAATAATTAACTCCCAGGGGAGGTGCGGTTCTTGGAGTAATGACAGATTCAAGGCTGGCTTTCCCTATATGGAGTTTCCAAATAATAAAATATCTTCTGTTCCCTACTGGTGTCAGATGAGAACCTGTTAGTGTGCTAGTTGCTAGTGGACTGTCATGGGTTGGGGGCTTTCTTAGATTTGGGTTTAGTTTGGGTTTGTTTTTTGCTTTTTTTTTTTTTGTTTGGTTTTTTGTTTGTTTGTTTTCTCTTTCTTTCCAGTGGGCCCACTAGTGTCTTAAAGACCGAGTAGGTAATCTTGCATGCAAAGCTTTAGCACAAAATATTGTAAACGCATGCAGTTTGTCCTTCCAACCCTTCCCCCTCCTTTCCTCTTGCTGGGGAAAGAAAGAAAAAGGAGAGAAAAAAAAAAAAAAGGAGAGAGAGAAAACACTTTCACCTTGCAGTTCTGGGTTCTTCATCTTTACTCCTTTGACCATGCAAACTCTAGCATTTTGATTGGATAGATGTTCATTTGAGCTTTGATGGACCAGCCAGTTCATGGAACCATAACTGGCTGTATCACACCCAGGAGGTGTGGGGAACCAGAGGATTGGTTTTGACATTTGTTGTATTTTCAACTAATAGAGGTTATTTTACAGGTGTCTTATAATTCTTGAAGCACAATCCTTTAAGTGAAATATGATGGCCTATCAGATTACTGAAGGATAGCAGAAAGGCTTAGATGAAGATGACAATGACCTTACAAAAACCAGAATGGCTGAAAGACAACAAGAAAATTGACTTTGACTTGGGCACAAACCCCAGAGCAATGCACATGTTACAAAGCTACATTTTAGGAACTCACTATAGTGTACACAACAGTCCGTGCCTTCTCTTCGTGAAGTGTGAGAAGGATATATACACACACAACTTAGTATAGAACACACACGAGATTCTTCACTGGAATACATTTAATCTTTTACTATGGCATATACAAGTTGTATGTACTCCTGTCATTTATTTTGCCCAATGAAAAAAAATCAGATGCTCATATTCCAGGGTTTAAACGTACATGTCATAGTTCCATAATGGTTTGTTACTAAGTTCATAACATACAACAGCAGAAGCATATCTTACTCAAGACTTAGGTTAAAAGAGCCACCTGGATTGATGAGTATCAGCTCCATTCATGTTATGTATGGCAAGCCTACTAAAGTTCAAGACTCTAGAACACACAGACGCACGCCTGTTCTCAAAAACACTCTTCAGCCTCTCAGGGATAGTGTTTTCCACAGATTTAATTACTTGCAAAACCTTTGGTCATTAACACCCAAACTAAATTCTATTGCAGGTCACAGGCTATTAAAAAATAAAGTGTCCATGCTCCCTCAACAATGATTTGTTTAACTGTAGCTTTGATTAAATCTGAAGCCACAACAACGCAGGAATCTTACTGCTAATGTACTCACCCTATTACTCTATCTGCTAGAAACAGTTACGAGGTAATTATTTCTTCCCAAGTTTTTGTATGACACTTCACAATGCTGATTCCCATCCCTCAGGCCACTGGATTTCTTTGTGTGTGTGTATTTATGTATCTGGGCCAAGACATCAAGTCACCAGGGTGAAACACATCCCTTTAACTTGCTAAGGCCAGCACATCCCTGAAGCCACACCTGAAGACAGTGAGGACTACTGGTAGAGAAGGTTTCATACTGGCCTGCTCTGTGACACAGGACTTCGGCCAGATAGAACCAACTCCTATGGAACACGAAGCCACTGCAAAAAAAAGGACAATGTGAGCCACGTGACCGTTATTAATTACCAGCATTGCACACCTCAGGAGGTGTCCGAGCTCTCTGCAAGTCTGTCTGAAAGTTTCTGCACCAGCCTGTTAGGAGACTCACTATTGGTGGAGCTGCTGTAGGTGTACAGAGCAGACTCCATGGATGGAGGCAGGTCTTTGTTACCTTCCTTTTGTCTTGGTCTGGAATGGGCTCCATGGGGAACACAGCGCAGCTGCTGCTTCGATGTTTTCTACAGCTTCTCTGCACAGCCTGGCTCGAGGCAACATTAGACCCAGGTTTGGCTCTCCTGGAAGGAAACTGGCTGGAGAATGACACATAACTAAATCTGAACGCGTGTACTCACAAAGGGAGAGCCCTCTCGGGCTGCCTGCAGTAGGGATATTTTACCGCTTTCATAATATTTTCCGGGTTTTGAAACACAAACCACATGTTTAATATTTTTTCAGAATTGACACATTGCACTTGCTGGATGGTGTTCATTCTGGCACCCCCAGCCTCAGCCCTCTCTCAAAACAGAGAGGGAGGAGAAGAACACACCTAAACCTGCCCTTATATCACCCCTTCAGGAAAACTGTATTTACTGGATGCTATGGATGTTGTAAAAACAAAGAAATTATCCCGTGCCTTGGGGACAATCACAGCCAATTGTGCTCATATTCACATTCAATTTGCTGCCAAGCAATTTACAGATTGGTGGGATCTACACATGGAAGAACCTCTGTAAATCATGTCCTATAAGGGAAGGCCAATTCCCTCATGTGAAATCAATGGGAATTAGACACCCAAGGGCTATTAAAAGTCCCGTTACGTAGCTATTGCATCTGTAGGTTCCCTTTAAAATCTATCACTCTCCACTTGAGTCTAATGGGTGTTGAATCAAGCCACTGATGGTTTCTGACTTTTCCCTCACTAATTCCATCTGTGAGTACCCACACGTATCAGGATCCATGCTTCACAGCCTAAGGAAAATAGAGATCCTGCCATGACGGTTGTGGTGCTGTCACGCAGAGACACGGTGGGAATGCTCCCGGTACTTCACACGCAGTGTGAGGAGGGCAGCAGGTCGTCCAGCCCCTCCTCACCACTTGCTTGCTGGTGCCAAGTACATTCATAAAGAATGCCACATTTTTATTATAGAAAATGCTGGTATTAGGTATTTAATGATTATACAAAATACTGGGGAGTTCTGTCTGTCATTACACATTTTAACGAGCACGTTCTCCATGAAGGAGCTCTGTGTCCCCCAGGCAGAACCCCCCTTCCACGCTGTGCTGTGCATTGCTTTGATTAGGATTCATTCTGATGGACTAGCAGGTTAAAAATGCACATACAATTGACATAAAGGGCCTACCTTTGTGTATCAGGGCTACTCTGGCACATTTGTTCCAGCTCCTGTCACGTCGCAGCATCGCCAAAACATGTCAGTTGTTGCCAAAGGCACACTTGGGTCTCGGCAGTGAGAGAACTTCCCCTGACAGATGAACAGCATCATCTAGGGGCCAGAGATCAGCACTGGGAGATGCACAGACATGGCCAGGGAAGCTCCTGGAGATCTAGAAAGAACTGCTCCTGAGCGTGACAGTGCCTCACGTGAGAAGCCTGCCGCTTTATTCCGAGTTGAAGCAACACACCGCGCAATGTCTTCCGCCAAGAAAATGAAATGGAATTGAGCTGGTTCGCTCTTACAAGGCATCTGTACTTCGGTGATTTTCCATCAGAGTGCAATTACCTCAGATCAAAGCAAGCAACCCAGAGTGCTTTCGCTCTCTGAGCTGGAGCACAGCAGCCTTGTTCAGAGGCCTTGCACAGTCACCGTATCATCATGACAGAACTTGCTTGAAAAGCCTCCAGAGACTAGGCTAGCATGGCTGTAAGACACCCAACTGGGAGCTGGCTTACCCCACGCCTGCTCAGTCTACATGCCACCAACCCTTGCCCCTCAAGGTTGCCACCTAAATCCCCCAGCAAGGCATAGTCCAGGGAGCAATGGTATTCCCAGTAGTGAATATAATCACACCCCCCCCACACACACACACACTGAAAGGAGTTGAAAAATTCCCCCACTGCTGTTTGCAGTGCCAGAGCTGGCTCAGTACATGAGGCAGAGCGTGCGATGGCCGTCAGCCCTCTCAGCAGCAGACCTACTACGAGGCTGCCTAATTAAACTGCTGTCTCCTGCAAGCCGTGGTTGCACTCTTAAATCAACAGCAAGGATGTAAAACATCTTTATAACAATGATGATCCTAAACCGCATTATGACCAGAGGGAAGCGGTATTCACTGGGAGAATGAAGATTGTAAAAACAAATAAATAAATGATCCCATCCCCAGGGGACAATTAGAGTCAATTGCTCTTGTACTCACATCCAATTTGCTGCCAAGAAATTTAGACTATGAGGATTTACACATGGAAGAATCCCTGTGAGGCAAGAATGTCCTAAATGACGGCCAATTTTCTCGTATGAAATTATGATTGGTAACTGGAATTCTCTGCCTATGGCCGCGTGGCGGATATCAGCCGGAGACCAGGAACTCGTGCACACTTCTGATTACAAGCATCCTATTGTCACAGCCATGTAACAGCATCAGCCATTTGTTTGCTGTCATCAATTTAAGATATTATGTCAGTAAGTGCTTTTATCACCACAATATAATGAAAAATGTCATTTCCTTGTCTTGTAGCAGCAGGGACAAAGGAGCTATTCTCATTTTGCTGAGCAGATGAATGTTCACACTTTTGGAGAACAAAAGCCTTAAAGGGACTTGGCACTCATTGCTTTGGATACAGCTCTAAGTGGCAGGGGTAAAGAGGAGAGCATGTTTAACATTGAACAGATGAAGCAGATGCATGTCCCACGTGGGATACAGGACTCAAACAAGCTGGTTAATTGATGTGTCATGTAATGTGGCTTCCAAAAAATACATAAACAGAGCTCCAAGCCAAACAAGTCTATTTCAATAGTTACTTTTAGGAACTTACAAATAAGCACGTTCTGCAAGACACTGTCAGCTGGAAGCTAAAAGGCAAGAAACCACACAAAGGAGGGAGCTGGACTCATGCTTAAAGCCAAGCCTACGTGTAAATGCTGTGTTGAATCAGGGGCTAAGAGAAGAGAAGCTGCTAGAAAATGAGAGCTGCTGGGCAAAGGTCAGTCGGGTTCTTTACTACAGATTTCCAACTTGCTGTGACTTGGCCCCTGAGTGGCTGCAGTGGGCACTGCAGTCCAGGCTGCAAAGACACACTGGCACCAAAGAGAACGCAACTGAGGAGTGTTTAACAGACATAACCCCACCCCGGCAGAAAACAAATGAATGATCAAATAATGGGGGTCCCAACAGTCCCTGTTCTCAAACGTGGACTTTGGGGCAATCCCTGGCTATTATTTTCACAATACCTTGCATTCATTACTTTATTTAAAAATGGTGTACTATGTCTGGAAAACAGGAAGTAAGCCATAAATCTCTAGTTTAAAAGCCATCTGAAGCCTGTGGACCAGATATGTTCTCAATCAGTAGTCAGGCAGTAAATAAACATTTATATACAGCAACTGCTCTCAACCAGCCTGACCTCCGGCTATTACAGGGCACATAAAGAGGAAATTTGTTTAGTCCCGTAAAAGCCCAGGCAATATATCAATATATTATTAAAAATGGAAACAATGTAGGCTAATGGATTATATTGATTTTAATAAACATAAGTATATGGGATTCAAAGATAAGAGTCAGATATGACATCCTTCCAAGCTCACCTTTAGGGATATCTCCTAAAATTAGCAAAACTACATCTGTCAAGAATATCAGCGGCTGCTATTTTTTGCTTTGCAAATCAACATATCTTTGGCTGAAGGACTTAAATTGGAGGGCTTGCATTTTTTTTTTCCTGCTTGTGAACCATGAACGCAGTCAAAAAATAAAACTTGCACATCTTTCCATGTCGTTGCTGCCCAGAAAAAAATGCAAGCAGTTGCAGGCTGCCCCGAGGCTGCTAGCTGAAAGTACGCAGATGCTGCTGGGGTTCTTTTTGAGGAGGATTGCTCACTTTTGCTGTAGCTACTATTGGTGGCAGAGACCCAAGCCTGAGCCTGTCCTGTTTCAGAAGGCTGGCAGGTAGTTCCAGCACAGTCCTCCAATGACTTCCAAGCGTGAAACCAGCTAAGTGCGTTTGTACCGGCAGCAGTTCCAACAATACCAAAACCCAGCAATCCTGCAAATCAGAGTGATTCTCATTTCATGTCTTTATCTTTGAAATAGTTGGCCTGTGCCCTGAGCATGTCAACAGTTGTCAGAATCCTCTGATAATTGTCTACTTCTAGAGCATATTTTCCCCCTGCTATTCTGCTGAGCAGCAGGCTTCCTTTGAAGAGATCCCTTCAACATGCCCACCGTGACTGCTCCCCTTGGATTTGACCTGGGAGTTCAGCAGCCAGCCAGCATTGTTTTGAAAAACAACTTTCAATTCCAACTTTAGGAGAAGGTTCGTGGAAGAATTAAATTTGTCAGCCAGGCGTTCTCAGGGATGAGGGAACAGAGGGGTTTACCAAAAAACCAGGCAAAGGCAGCCCTGCAGATCAAATTGCATTAGCGACTGTGACATAACTGGTTCTGGGGTGAAGGCAGCGATGAAGTCTATTAACATACCCTAAATGTCAGGGTAGGGAAACAGTGTGTTCCGTATGATAATTGGGTCAATATGATTACAAGTTTAATCTACTTCAGCAATTATAGCCAGACTAAATGAAAGCAACCCTTGGTGCTAAAGAATGGAAGCATGGACAAAACGTAAGCTGCTTTTCCATTTGGATGAGAGGTTTTCCACCAGCAGCAAGGCTGAAGTGCACATACCCCAATTATTTAACTGTTCAGAAGAGCTAAATTCACACTTCCCTTAAGAATCATACAAAGCCAATTCAAACCCCTAATTATGAGCATCCTTAAAACTTGTAGTAAGTCAGCTCTAACCTTTGTGGAAGGTTTGGACACCTTCCTAGCTGATCCTAATGCTGTGTCATGCGTTTTATTGTACCAATCAAACGCTACTTGAAAGCAAATGAAAGCAGGGCTAACCTCACACGCTTTAGAGTTGGGATGTATACCCAGAAATTGAATACTTAGGAGATAGCCATGTGAACGGCCCAAGTTTGTTGGCATCACAGAGAATGGTTATAAGAAATGATTTAACTTGCTGCCTACATTTAAAAAAAACCCTGAAAATAAAGGACTGAGTTCAAATGAGTATCTTTCATTAAACTGATAGAGTTGATCAGAAAGCTGTCCAAAAGAGAGCCTAGACTTCTGTCCTGCTCTGCAAATTACTTCCTTCCCATTTCTTCCCTTGCAAAAGGGGGGTGTTAAAAGCAGGTGAGCATCCATTTACTTCAAAGGTCTGAGTTCTCATTACAAACAACATTCAGTTTAATATTGCTTTTGTTTGTTGTTTTTTTTTTCTGATTACAAACCAACGGCTGAAGTCTTTATTTAGTATCAGTTGTTTCTAAAGAAGAACACAAGATCGAACTTACAGTAAATTTCTACTACTGTTCATTACCTCCCAACAGTAGAAATAACACCCTTGCAAAATCCTGAATACCTCACAAATTACAGTAATCTGCAATTATAAACTACAGTGTTAATGAGGTTTGATTGCCTGTTATTTGTGATGCCACCTATAAATACCACTTAGGTTTTACAGCATGTTGAAGTTAACAATCCATTTTGAGAAGATCACTAATAGTCAGATGGACTTTTATGAACACCTTTTGTGATTTCAATTTGTTACCTAGAAACCAAATGTGGCCACAAAGCATTTTTCTTCACCATAGAGCTGCACCCATTTGATTTGTCCCAGCACTATGATTTCCCTTCAGTGCCGATACTAGTCTTTATGCAGGAGGGCTGGTTTTCTTAATTAAGGAGAGTAGCATCTGAATTTTTATGCTTGACCTTTAATCAACAGTATTTTGGTAAGTCTCTAAGAGGACTAATTGTGTCATTCATATACTTAAAGGATAATGTGCCTTGCAGAGCAGTACAGAAGGCAATAAACAGCTTTTACAAGAGATTAAACGCCCAAGCACAGCTAAAGCATTTAGATAACTGCAAAAGCCATTTATTGGCACTGCTCTGATACCAAAAAACACTTGTCTTATACAGTTCTACTCATAAAAAACAAACAAAAAAAAAGCAGCAAAACTCTCTCAGCCATTGCTTTTCTTCCTTCCTAAGAGTGCTCTGTGCTTTTGTTCCAGAGATATTGCTTCAGAAAGCCTAAGTAACTTTTTAGGTGGCTTGCTTGAGGAAGAAAATAAAAGCTCTAAGGATGACTGGAAACGTGGTATTTTCAGAGAGTGGATTCAGTTTGCATAGCAGGGGAAGTCTTGGACTGACCTGAACTGGACCTGGATTTGAGCTTCTCAGTAGCAGCACTGACACAACAATGGGAATAAACACTGAACGTGCACACCAACAAGTGGCAGCAATAGGGAACCCATGAACCGAACTGAACAGGGGTTTTTGGGAGAGAATCAGTATTAAAAACTGTACGTGGCAAAATACGGAGACAAGCTGCTGTAGAGAGGAGGAAATGGAAGGCTAGAAAAAACAAAAGTCTAATTCAGCTTCTATATTTCATCACACTTGACTCTCAGCAGTTAATGGCCATGGAAATCTGATTGCTAAAGGCAGCTCACTGCATCTAACAGCACAGGGGTCACAACCAATGGTCTAAACTTAGTAAGCAGCAGTTTCGCAGTTGTGAATCCTTCAAACTCTGCTTCTCTGGCATCACGTCACGTTGCTGAGGGTACAGAGATGGCCGGTGAAATCAAACACCTTGGACATCTGCAGTATCAAACCATGTGGAGGTGGGTACCTAAGATAACTAGGGCATAGCTGCTTTAGGGTGTCATGAACTAAGTCTAAAACAGATGGAGAAAAGGAATTTTCTCACTCTCCCAAGAGCTCTGAGCAAAAAATTACTTGCTGGTTTTTTTTAATTGTTTCTGAATTTTCAGTCAACAGACTTTTAAAACTAAAAATCAAGCAAGCTTTGGACAGCCACAAGAGCTCAGTATTAACTGTTACCAGTGTCATCTCTTCTGGTGTTATTTTCTAAATCAAAGGGAGCCTTTCCTAGGTGGAAGTAGGAGAGCTAAGGCAGGAAAGGATGTTTGAAGTTAAGAGTGGAGAAAGAAAAATAAACCATTTGTGCCAGTGTGTTATTGTCTCTGTCTCATGACAGATAATTCCCAGTAAAGACTCAAACATCAAGTCCAAACCAAGCACCACTTCTAGGTGCATTCAGCACTGAGATAATTGCCAGAGATGTCCAAAGCAGACTGTTTGGAGAAACCTGAGAAAATCAGGAACCAGGCTGCCTGGGTTTAACCCCTTTGTTCATCTGCTTTCCACTTTCCCTTTGTCTGTCACAGGCGTGACAGCAGCACACACGTGTCGTGTCCTCAATACCTGACACCCCTCACATTACCAGTGTTCACAGAGGGGGAAAAACCATCGCATTGCTGATTCCTATAGAAGGAAATCTCCTACAGCTCATGGACAGTTGGGGAAGGCTGCAGAAGGCAGAGGATCATGTGTACCCAGCTGCTCTGCTGAGCCAAGAGCTTGTCCTTTCTGTGCCCACTCCCCCTGCAGCATCCTCAGGCCCACCCCCAGCTGCCTCCACCCCTGTACATGGCAGAGGAAAATCTGAGACATGCTCAGGTAACCAGATTTCTTAATTTTTCTTCTACAACACATACCCACATTCATCTATCAGACCTTTGGGAAATCTTCGTATCCGAGAGGTTCCTGCTAGTCTGCCACATCCAGGAGAAGAGAACTAATGCATCCCCTGCACAAACTGAGTACACAAGCTGTCACAAATATTAACACAGATATGAAGCTATTAGAATAAACCCCACTCCATAAACAAACTTTAAATAGAGGTTACCACGATAACAGTAAACTAAAAGGACACATTAAAGTTATATCCCTTTAAAAAAATTAAACAAATCCGTTTTATAGCGATGGGCACTTCAGAAAGCTTATGTTTGAAAATCTAAGGGCAAGTCAATAAGGCATAGCTAATTGGAGAACAAATTGACATTCATAAGCTGGCATTTAACACGAGCAGGGTAAACAGGGTAATAGACAGTTAATGCAGTGGACAAGGGTGGTGAAGAGAAGCAATCCAGGTTGAATAATGGAAAAGGACCAATTGAGCAAATTCGAAGCGCAAACACTCCGATTTCAGCCTGCTTAGCAGGGATCACTGACAAGCTCACATCTCTATTAGGCTTATTTGGTTGTTGTCTTTAAAGAATGAGCATGTCAACCAAGGGGGAAAAAAAAAAATAAAAGAAAAGAAATCTACATAGTAACCTGGATTCACTTGCCATTAAGTGCACACGGTGATAAGGCTCAGGTGGGTAAATACTGATGGCTGCTTGGCACAGAGATGTCTGAAACAACAGCGAGCAACCAGTGCTCACAACCAGCGACTGGCCAGTGCCTTACCTAACAGGGCATTGTCCTAATACACAAATCACAAGGTGTCACAGTCGAAGGAGTCACTGGAGTTGAAGGCCTTCCTTCCACAGTGGCCTCTGCTCTTAAAAGGTGTGCTGCTGTCTAGAGTGTCAAGTTTGATGTCCAAGAATACTTGACCAGCTTTTGGACATTGTGCTTTCTTTCCCAGAACCATCATAACAAGGGGCTCCGTACCTACTTATGTATAGCTGATTTTGTGTACCTTCCATTCTAATCGAATGCCTATCAAACATCTTTCTTTCCAGCATTATTCAGATAACAGCTGGGAAGTCCCCACCCAGAGGCACATTAGGATGTGTCTGAGGTCTTCCCATAGCCCAGCCCAGCCAGAAGAACCATGACCAGCCCCCCATCCTATGCAGGATGTGCATTATTTTTATCGTCTAGCATCTAATATCGAGTTTCGCCTTAGCCAGACTTCCTTATCCTATGCCCTTGAGTTAAGCAACCACCACTACAACAGTTAATACTAACAATTTACATGGCATCTCAGGCATTTTGTCTAAAATTAATGAAGTCCAGCCATTACCAATTAACATCATGTTCTTTACTCCACTCCTCTGAAATCGATTAACGTTACCCCAGCGCTTAAAGGCTTCCATTTGCTGTGAACAAGTCCCTTTGCCATCCTAGAGTCCGGATCAAAAAGACAGCTAATGCTTTCTCCACAAATTCAAACCTTTTTCTGGGTTTACTGTATTTGCAAAGAGGAGACCACTTTCCAGAGGCTTGCTAATGATCCCCATATGCCACCTGACAAGGCCATGATCTTTGCTTCAGTTCCCTTCGATCCATCAGCTCCTCTCAACACCCTTGGCCAAGAGACTCTTGGAACACTCAAGGAGTGATTTCTTTTGTTAGAGTCTCTGGCTTTGTTTCATGCATTGATTAATCTAGAGCTGCCATTTTAGGGCTGCACATGATTTTCTGCAGACAGTTATCTGCTGTTACCTTGTCCCACAGAGACATCCTTTGGAGTCTTTCTTGATTAACACATTTCCTCTCAACTCTGAATTCTAGACCTAGATTCAAGGCAACTGTAGCACAGATGACAAGCAACTCTACTGCTAAATGAAAACCAGTTTTAGTATCTTTGTTTCAGATGTTAAACCTGTTTTTGAATCACATTACTCCGATTTTAATTACCATCTTTGGTAGAATTTGCCCTGTTTCCAAAAGAACTGTTTTTGTTTAGTTGTCTTTTTCTTATTGAAAACTGACAAATTTATTTGTCACTCTCCCTGCTATAGATTGTACAGAACTGTCTTCCCCAATGCCTCTGCTCTTCAGAAACTTGGATCCCGTACAATCCCAGTTTAGCCCTCGAGGACTCTTAAATATACCAACAAGACACTTTTTGTCATTAAAGAAATATTTTTATGTTCAGACAGTCCTCAAAATAGACCTGGGAAGATTTTTAGATATGTCTATATTAGGGGTGACCAAACCAGAGCAGATATAATAAGCAGCAGCTTTTTGAAGCTGGAAAGGGAGTTTGATTTTTCCCCAAGCAATTCAGAGCCAGACTGGGGATACGTGATGAGCAGCGCGGAAGCTGCATCACTAGTAAAAAAAAAAATAAAGGTTTTTGCAGTGCTAGGGACTGTTAGATTCATTTTGTGTGTATACATGAAAGAGCATGTGTGAGGCTGGCTCTCCAGTTCAACATGCTCTTTACCAGACTCCCCAGTATATTAACGATAACCTCATTTATTTTTGCTGGTGTACAATGTGCTCGCAAAGCTAATATTGATAGTTGTCCGAGGCTCTTAAAGCCTGCAAATTAACTAACTACACACAACTAAATCATGGAAACACAGTTGTGAAGGATGCTTTCTCTAAAGCATTGACTCATGTAATTGATGACAATAGTTTCCTCTAACTGGTTGCTGCTACATATAGTGGGAGGCATCATGAATTGCATATCCTCTACTGCTAAGTGACAGCTAAGATTAAGCAGATGCTCACTAGGGTATTATCCCTTATGCAAACAAACGATAATTTCCTTCATCAGCGACCTGACTCATAAGGAATTGTGTGGGCTGAGTCATCCATTCTGAATTTCTTCCCCACCAGACAGGATACCCAGGGACTCTCTTTTACCTCTGCATAACTTAAGAAGGACCTTGCTGAAGTTACCAAGATGGTACCCGGGTAGAGATGATGTGAGGAGCAAATAATGTGGTCCTGGCGTGGGAAAAGCTGAAGACTAGAATATCTAGAACATCTTACTGGGAAGTCTCAGTCTCATGAAAGGGTGATAGTGACCTCATGGCTTTTGCATGTTGCACATGCAAGTCTATGTCAGCTCCACAACCACAACATCTTTCCTTATGGCCAGCAAATTTTTAAAGCTGAATAAAATTCCCAGATCACAGAGTGCAGTTACAGGCTAAGGCATATTTGGACAAGTTCATTTTTGAGGTATAATATATGGGTGTGAATAAACTTAAGGAAAAGTTACATTTAATGATTTTTAAATTAGAGAGTCTCCCACATAAGCCGTGTGTTTCCAGAACAGGATGATTATTCCCATTTTCCTCTTTTAAATCCTGGTTTTGAGATCCATCTGCCACAGTCAGGCCAGCCCTCACCTCCAGCCTGGCAAAGCAAGTTCAGGGTGCCCACAAAAGTTGGTACAAATGAATTCTTGTGACTCCTCTACCTCTTGACATACCACTCTGCATGAAGATGATGCACCCTTGAAACAAGAGCTATTTCCATTAGAATCAGCTGTGACAACTGGGCTACACTCCGCAGTCAGACACTAGAGAAAAGGCAAGTTATTACTGGAGATTGTCAGCACCAGTTTTCTAAAAGGCTTCTCTCTCATCCAAGACCTAAACACCAAACAACTTTCCATGGCCATCCTCAGGCATGCAGAGGAAAAAAAAGAAGCCAAACCACAAGTGATTGCAATGGTGGAACCGGTGCAGCTATTAAACTTTCCTTGCACAGACATCACTCCTTCACCAGCATCTCGGACTGGAAATGAGCATCTCGGAGCAGCATCTCAGTGTGAGATCCAGCCTCTCCTGATCGCACTGCTTGCCCCGTGCCAATCAACGGGAAGCCCCCAGCAGCACCAACTGTGACAAAAGGCCTTTTCCCCAAATAATTCCCAGTTTAGAAAACCTCCAGATGGGCTCCTGCCTCAGCGCAGACATGCTACCAATGCTTTAGGCACTAACAAGTTTACGAAGATAGTTGCAGCACAACAGACATCACAATTAATGAGAGGCTATTTGCTCGCAGGGGGAAGAAGCAGTAAGGCAACTGTTGGTAAAGAAGTAAGTGTACTGGGATATAAAAGATCTTGAAGTTTATTTTACCCAGAGTTAAAGTAAGGACTGCACCGGGGTCGTTCATTGTTCTGTTTTCATAAAGTCATTTAAGTAGCAAATGGCCCCTGAAACTGATACTATGATTTGAGTCATGTTGGAAGACATATTGAATTAATGATGCAGGTGTGGGTTGTTGTTCCAAAAAACTTTTTTATAGCAACAGTGGGAGAGGAGAAGGGGAGGGTGGGAAGTTAAATGAAAAGATTTGGTCTATGTTATGTTTTTCTAATATTTGAATTTTAGCTAAGATTACTCTTTCTCCTCTCTTTAATATATTGTTTTAAATAAAAAATGCTAATAAATCTTGAGAGAAATATGTCATAGTGGAGTTTAAAAACTGTAGTGCAATATATAACAGTTCATAAAATATTCTATTCAAATAGCCAAAATTGTAGTGCGTTTGGACCAGAAGTAGTTAACTGCAGGAACAGCATTTTATTAGCTACTAAAATTAAGAAAGAGTACTGCTGTTTCACAGCCAGATAATTAAGTACCGTTTTCTCTTTTTTAATACTATAAAATTAAACTTCCTGTTTAAATGGCCTGGTGGGGACTGTAGGCAAAGGGTCGTCTGATGAGCCCTCCGGGCAAATCCAGAAACACAACATAGCACTTATTCACACAAGACTTTAACAGGGTGGAAAACACCGATTGAGGAAAAAAATGCTGCAGTAAGCGAAAAATTGCAGGTAATAAATCAGAGATCCATTTTTTCACATCATTTTGGCTAATCCATTAAATCTCAGCGCAAAGGAATCTATCAGAAACAGAAGCCGTTGCCTTCACTTCTCCATCTCCAAACATTATTAAAACTGTATAAGCAGTGAAAGAACCCAATTAAACCCGGCGCATTGATGAGACGTTCCAGTCACGCCTGGCCCACCAACTTCTCCCAACTCCTCTTGTGTTAGTGACAGTTTTGCCAGGTCTGGTCTTTAGGAAGATTACACTCTAGCCCTTCGGTAGGAGGAAAATTTTCTCCACTTTGTTTTACAATGCATTTTTTCCACTCAGTCTCTTGCAATGACTACCCAGAATTAACTGTTAGTAGCAGAATAATGCCCAGGTTAACAACCTCTAGTAGGTACACTTCTTTCACCCATCAATCTTACCCTGCCACGAGTCTGTATGCTGTGAAAGAAAGTTATTCCTGTTTTGACTGAGAAGCACAAATACTGCAACGAGAATTACCCCAACTTTGCAAATATGAACGTGAATTCTGACAGTCTATAATTAAACAGTGAACTTACACTGTGTGGCACACTATTAAATGAAGGATTTCTGTATGAGGCAGGCAAGAGTCTCACTATTAACTACCCAGCTTCTGTTTCTGTATATTACAGGGTTGGTTTTATTGGTTCACATCTCAGGTGCCACCTACAGATGCAGGAGCACATGTTGCTGGTGCACAAGTGGGCACATCTCCCCAGGAGCAGAGCTCAGCACGCAGGTATTCTGTCCCTCGGACCAGAACCCACACACCTGCCGTGCTCACGCACAATGGAACAAGCCAACCTACCCTCAGATTTACTGCTTGAGTAAAAGCTGAAGAAGTTAAAATCATTAGCATCCAGATAGCCAGGTGCCTGCTCTAAACTACTCACCAAACTACTTAAATCACTCCCCAGCCTATGGGAAGACAGAGGGGACAATTCATAGCACTTCAAAAGAAATATTCAAGATTGGGGATTGATTTGTCCTCAGAATGTGCCTACTCACATGTGTATTATTGCTATTTCCTTTGCTCTAGAGCACACAGATCCTTGGAGCCGTGACCAGGCATGGACTGTGCTGCTGTCTAGGACCATCTTCCACAGGTCCAAGCTGATGGTAGTTGTGCGAGCCAAACATCACCCTCAAGAGAAGGGGTTCTGCACCACCTCACAGGAGGGGAAGATCAGGTCTATGCAGAAAAGGGTGTTCCAATTCATAAAGAATTCTGGGATTTTAAAATTCATGGGTTTTTAACAGAGAGCAAAACTCCAGAATACCAAAATCAATTAAGTAATTTAAAGCCTGGATTGATTGAAATATTTTATTACATCAAAACATTACTTCAGTTTCAAATTTCTAACAGCATATGTTCATTCTACAGAAAAACTGTAGAAGAAATCACTGAAAACCCATAGTGACACTTGATAATAGTATGGACATGGTCTGCTTTATTCTGCTGCAGCTTTTTGCTTGCATGTTTCTTCTGAAACAAAAATTCAGGGAAATTTGACTTAGCTTTATGAAGCGTTTTGCTGTAATGTGGGTTTGGCAGCATTTCTGTCTAGCAGCAGAGCATCACATTTTGTTTGCAGAAAAAAAAAATAAAATCTCAAGAATGTGGGATTTGCTTTGCTCAGCTTTCATCATTGACTGCAAGTTACCACTGGTTCCCTGGAAGTTCAACACTGCAAAAATCCTGAGATTTCTAAAGGAGTGGGTTGGCTGGGGTTTAGGGGGGAGCATTTGTTTGTTTTCCACCCAAGAATGCAAACAGAAAAGGAGTTAGTATCAACCTTCGTTACATCTCCTCAGGGCTTCCTGAAACCTGGGAAAAACTCACCTGGCCAAGCATCACTTAGTTCCTTCACGAGGTGCAACAGACAACTTTACATCATCTTACTTGAGAGAAAGTGAAAATGGAAAAAGCCAACCAGGATTCTGTCAACTCTGCCACAAGTACAACTGTCCACTCAGCAAAACAACAACATTAGTTCCCACTGGAAGGAATCAATTTCCAGTTTCACAAACAAAGCAAGGACAAAACAAATAAACATTCCTCCAGCTCTTACAACATCAGTGGTGAGGCCACTTTTGCTTGGCCCGGGGAGAGCTGCCTAGAGCTGTCAAGTGTCCTTAGCAGGGAATCTTTGGAAGGATCCAAGCTTATATTTTCCTGGTTTAACTTTAGGTGTATGTTTTTGGCCATTCTCAAGCATCCCACTTTACCAGCCCCAACGGTCTGTAGGATACAGTAGCTGTGAAACTTTATTGAAGGCTTTGCTGGGAAAATCCTTTAGTGCATTATGGTAACGTAACACCACATTTTCGTAGCGAAATACATTTCCAACCTTAAAAGAGAAAATAAAGTCTTTTATGTTGCTATTAAGTTTGAGTAAAGCCCCGTTATCAAATTTCACCCCTCTGTTCTTCTGAGGCTGTTGCATCAGATTGCTCTCCAGATAAGCCTCTGAACTGCGGGATCTCCTTCATGCATCCCGTGCCCAGCACCAAGGGAGCTCTCCGGGAGAGACTAAACACTCCAGCCACGCAGCAGCGAAGGAGGGCTTGGCATTGTAGCAATAATAAACTACTTCTAGAAGTAAAAATCACACTATGTCATGTTTAGTCTCATTTAATCTAATATTGGTTGCTAATGGTCTCTGATCTTGCTTGTATATGTAAGGAATTCATTCCAGTTGGGCAAGTGTTGAGATGAGCTTTTTGTGTTTCATTCGGGGCACCCGCCAGTCGATGGGCCAGTAGGTCAGTACAAGCTACTTTTAAAATCAAGTACCAAGAGTTGAAAACATAAGTTGTAAACCAATACTCTAGGTTTTTTTCTCCTATTTATTTCCTGCTCACTTTAAAAACAATAGCAAGCGTATAAAAAGATGGACAAGGACACTCAGTATAAGGGGTAAATGTTTAGAAAAAGACATGTTTAAGTTCTTCCAGAATTTATTTATCTTCATAAAGTTTCAGAACACAGCATAACTATTAACCCTATGTTATGGAGGTCTGTGAGGGAATGTAAGTAGCAGAATAACTTTCAGATTTTGTTTTGCTGAATTGCAGGGGTTGTGACAAGATTAAAATCCACTGCATTAAGGAAAAAATGTTATTTCAGCTTCTTGCTTGGGCTAAAAGAGACACAATTGCTTTTATCCAAAGGAGCATCCTACCATTACAGGTGCTAATGAGATCAAGAAATAAGACTAAGATTTTACTCTTCTACAATTTTCATACATTTCTTTCACACTGTGCTCACAATTTCCCCCAACTTTAATACAGATGAGAACCATGTGAACCAACTTTGTCAATCCGCAATTGCAATGCCACACACAACACTGAAAACAAGTTGGCAATATTTATCATGTTCATACACATTGAACAGCTTTTTGCTAGAAGTTATGTGGCAATAAGAACTGGAAAGGCAGGATTATGAAATTATTGTTGAAATTGCAATGACAGACAATAGAGCAAAATGGAAGTAGAATAAAGGGATTAAAAGGGATCATGTTTTAGATCAGTCTAATTTTTAATTAGATGGTGTAGAATCGGGACCAGCTTGATTGAAACAGATTAACAGCAGAATACCTATCCTGAGACTGGTAGGTACTTCACAAACATTTTCAGTATCGTGTCTCTTCTCCCCTTTTCCATAGCTGTAAGCAATGCTATTTTCCTAGAAGAGTTCCCTGAAAATGGTTTTCTCTCACTGTTACCATGTACAGCAGGTAGCAGAGCAAAACAGCTCTACAACTAAAAGGCAGAGCTCTCCAGCCTGCTTCCCACGCAGGCGGGCTGCGATGAGATTTGGTTAGCGACTGAAAGCTCAGGCCAGCGTTACTGAAAGGTTCTTTTAAATACAGGAACAGTTCAGACAGACTTTCAGTGAACCCGAGATAAATTTCAAGCCCCCAAACCACACAGGCACGCACGGGCTGGGTGAGTTTCAGTGTGGAATTTTAGGGTTCATTAGCACAGTGAAAGACCTAAGAA
This sequence comes from Actenoides lindsayi, assembly GCA_025331215.1. Classification (NCBI taxonomy): domain Eukaryota; kingdom Metazoa; phylum Chordata; class Aves; order Coraciiformes; family Alcedinidae; genus Actenoides; species Actenoides lindsayi. Next base: position 59,411 of record WTSP01002962.1, read on the forward strand.
ATGGCAACTCATATCAAGCCCCTGAAATCTGGCCCGACCTCCCCCCAGCACCAAACGCTGCTCCAGCCACTACCTGCCTAGGCAAAGCCTATTTTTCATCTCCTAAAAATTCATTTTTATTGCACAGCCCCGCTCCCTTCAGCCATGTTCGTTTCTGAATGCCAGGCAAACAGAGCAGTAATCTCTGCATGAGACTCCCTAATTGGCAGCAGAGCCCTGGCCCAGCCAACATCTGCAGCTGGTTTTGGTGATAATAAATCAGGGGTGGGGGGTTTCAGCGTGGCAAGCTGCCAAGGAGCTTTCCTTTCCCCACTTAGCCAAGGAACGGGAAGACAACAGGGAGGACTGGGGCAGCTCCAGTGCACAGAGGTGGTTAGAGAGGCAAAACACCATCGGCTGTATCTACAACCAGCCATCAGTCTCCACTTAGACTTGCAGCTTTCTAAGAAACAAGGTGGACCGCGTCACGCGGGCCAGACGGCAAAAGCCTTTCCTCCACCACTGAGTGGTAACTTGCCCAGGGAGCCTCAAAAATATCAAATATGAAAAGGCAGGCATAAACACAGGAGCCATTGCTTCCCAGAAATGAAGGGCTCCAGCCCTGAGAGGATTTCAGAACTGCCCGAGTGCATGGTTGTTCTGTGATCACCCAACACTCACTGAAAACACTTCCGCGAATATGTTTACAATCATCAGATTGGATGCCCAGACCCAAATGCTGGATTTCTCCAGATGCCTGTAGGACTGACAGCTCAACGCAGTGCTTTGCTCAAAGTTCAGGTGAAACAGAAGCCATGGATGCAAGGCAATCCTAATTCTAAATAGGGAAATTCAGAGAAAAATAAAATGAAAGGCTGAAACAGTTGTCTGAAGCAACTAAGAAATGGAAATTTGTAGCCAACAGAACAGAACCTTTAATTTAAATGCTGCTGAGTATTTCCCGATTCCTGCAGAACAGTTTTACACGAAGTTTCGTGGCAAGTTTTTTACAAATCAGATTGCTCAGGCGTTGAGCAATGCAAAAGGGGCTGGCGGCAAAGCCCAGAGCACGGAGCTCTGCTTGCGGCACGTTCGCGCCCACACCCCACTTCGGCAAATTATTTATTTCTCCTGATAGTCTCCACAGCAATATTTCCATCCCCTGACTCACTCAGGCTGCCTTTGCACCGACCCCATATTTGCACTGGAATGCCTTCTGCAGCCGCCTGTGTTGCGGGCATCTCACAATCTTCCATCACAGTTCACCCACCACATCCAGCTTGGTCCCAGTCCTTGTTTCACCCCGAGCACCTTGTCACCTCATGCTGCTGTCTCCTGTGGTTGAAGGTTCCCCTACCAACTACTGCTCCCCACCAGGGTCTTGTGCCACTACCCTAAGAGTTGTCTTCCATAGCAAACGCCCACCTCACTTACAAGGTCACAGGTACCATTAGTCCGAGCGCAGTTACGCAAGCAGCAAACCACCTCTGCAGTGCAAAAGCTCTAAAGAATGATGAAGAGCTATTCAGTCGTGGGAGGATGTAGCCCTTTAAAACAAGCAATAATAATTAGCACAATTAAGAAAGCAATGCCACCTTTGACAACTGTAAACAGTCGGGTATTATACTCCTTGGAAGCAGTGGTTCACATTTGCAAAAATAATATCTGGCAGGAAGTATTTCTTGAGCTTATTTAAGCTTTAAAAATCTATGGAAGGAGCTGTGCATGATATCCTGCTTGAAGGCATTTCTAATTTAAATTAATGACCTGAAGGATATCTCAAGGCAATAATGATCTTATTGTACTAAATCCTGCAATAGCTGAAATGAGTTATAAATTCCTCTAACTGATTTAGTGGTTAACATTCTGAATCAGAGCTAACCGATGCAATGCTCTCTGAGTTCCAGCATCAGATTAGATGAAACTATATAGGCTGTCCTCAACCTCCCTGGCTGGTTTGGAACAGGCAGTGAAAAATGTTCTCCTCCTGAGTCAGTGGAAAGCAGAGCAGCCCTGGAGGTGATAAGCCCAGACTTCGGGGAAGGCAACCGCATTTCATCCGGGCACCTCATTTCCAACACTCTGCTTGAAAGAGGTGCTGGAGTGTCCAAGAGGCAGAGGAACTGACTTGTAGACACTAAGGCAAGTTCACCAACAAGATAAAACCTGCTCCCAGCACAGACAACTGGAGATGAGTCACTGCCTTTCTAAAAAGCACGATGTGACTAAACAAGAAACTCCTGAAAATTGACATTGAACACGTCACTTGCTCTGGTGACGATTTGCACATTTGTAAGTCCATATGTCACATATATACAGAGCACAGTAAAAAAATAAGATGGATAAAATTTCTCTTTGAAAAGACATAGACCCAAATTGCCCCTGAAAAAAAGTGCTTTCAGCAGCTGAGAAAAGCAGCCTGTTATTTCACTTGCGGGCCCAACTGCATGTGAAGCAATTGGTCAGGACGTGCGTTTCATATTTGTTTCATAGACATTATTATGAGTATACAGGTTCTTCCTCACTGTGCAATCAAAGGGATTTATGTATGGCTTGGAACAGCCTATTTTATTCATCATCTGCCTTTTCTCAACTTTTGCCATTCCTTATTTTGTTTGAGATGCCATAAACAAAACATTTACTCCAAACATAGCTCTAAAGACATTATTAGTATTAGGTTTTCTGCTCTGTTACAAACTTAAATGACACACCACGCTGTAAAATGCGACTTAAAAAGTATTAGCAAATCCACAATCCCTTTCCAAGCAAAATCTCAACAGGTTTATTGTTGTGATACCTGACTGGGAGGAAGTCAGTGTTTTCAACTCTGTTTCCTTTTGAGCTGAGCAGATCTGTTTGAACCCCTAATTCAAAACACAGCTTTAACTTTCCCAGCCCACATGGCAAAAAAACCCCACTGGTGTGAGCGCAAGTAAATCACCAGTACTTAAGAATTAATTATTAACAAGAACCTTGAAGGAGTGGAACTACTGAGTTGCATATCTCTCTGCCTACAACCACCCCTATGAGCCATTCTGGCCGCAACTTCTCCGCACAGCTCCGCATGCCAATGCCAGCGGCCAGCGCGGGATGCTCGCTATGACTGTCATTGTTCTTCTCACTATTTCCTCTCCCCCTGCCTGACAGGAGAACTCAACACAGAGTTGAGGCGAGACAGAGACACCAGGATGCCACTCAAAGTAAAAAACTTCCAGTCTTGTAAATGGCTAATTTACTTCCCTTGTTCCTCTCCTTCCCAGTGTATACTTTATTATTTTAAGGCTCTTTTTTCAGGGACAAACTCTGCCTCCCATTATTTCTAGCTGGTACTCAGTGTTGAAAGCCTGGAAAAAAATGATAAATTAAATGAGAAGGAAATGTTTAAGGGTTCCTATTCATAACAAAAATACTTAAGGCGTCTTGGGCCATGAATCTTCCACAAGCAAGTTGAGATATACATAAAGAACCTGATTCAGAAAAGAAGTGTGGAGGACTTTCATGGGTGCCTGCTGTTCGGTGGATTTATGGGGGTAGAAGCTGGTATGTGGGTAAGAGTCCAGGCAAGTAATTAGTTCCTTGCAGAACTCAAATACGGAGTTAGCTTTTTCCAATTGTTCAAAGGCTTTTTACCCAGCCCGTGGGTTAGCAATAAGCAGGTCTGCTTTCACATCGGCCGCAGCACGAGCAGACCCCGGCCAAACACCGCGCCGAACTCGCTGCCTCTCCTGTGTGAAGATTAATGAATGATCAAGTCCGGGTTTTTGGGTTTTTTTGTCAGCAGAGACACGTGCATCTAATTAAAGGATTCAGAAAACTGGCAGAAAAGTCCCAGGGTGTTTTTCAAAGCCACCCAAAGTTTTTGCTTGGTTTAATTTTCCAGTTATGCCCAGTTAATAGGGATTAACTCGCAAACCTCATTTACCTTTTTCTATGTATGTCAGCTCTTGAGTTAACATAGTGGGGAAACTGCTCGATCCATAAATCCTGTGGATTTAAATCATGTGTTTACCCACAGAACTGAAATACACCTGGACTATGGCAGAGAGGTGCCCCTGTCAGCATGTCTCTCTCCAGCACAGAGGACCACCTTCTGGGTTAGGTCCCCATCACCTGTCCTTCCAACCCTGAGGACTTTCAACAAATGTCAACTCCTGCCAACAAACCAAGGTTCTGGGTTTTTTTTTTTAGTCCCCAGAACCCACAGACTGACCAAGACCACACATTTTGCTTAAACAACCAAAAACAAGCATAAGTTCTACAAGAACAGCTCAGATACGGACAGAGGTGTTTAAACTTCCTTTTAAAGGCTGGTGAAGATCTGGCAGCTCCTTTCTACAGGTACACTTCTGTATAACAGAAAGGTCCTGCTCATAGCCCTCCCCACATCAAGCCCTGCCACAGAGGGAAGTGCCCTTCTCTTACGTCTCAGGGGCTGACGTTATGGCATCATTGTGGATAGCTCGCTCTGAACTGCTGCAAAGTCAGTCTGAGAAGTCACAGAGCTTTTCTTGGGACAGCAGAGGCTGGAGCTGGTGTGTGACAGCCTGGCTGTGCTGGATAACCAGCCTGGAATCCACTTAAGGACATGTTAATCAGCCTGCGTCTGGACTGGTACTGGTGAGGAATAAAACAACCTTTAAGCCTGCATAAAATGGTGAAACATATTCACCCTTAATGTGAACCACCTCAACATTCAGCTGTGCTGAGCACCAAGACCTTCGTGGGTAATATCTCCTAACATCCAAATTTGCCTGGACTTTCAATTATCCGGACAATAATGAAAACATGTTGGTGAGGCAAGCGTCAGGTTACAATCACAAATTCTTACTTCAATAACAGCCATAAAACAGAGACCTAAAGCATGTTTTTTGCTTTTTTTCCAAACATTAGCAACTCATCTGATACTTAGTCCGAGGATCCAGTTTCCTGCAAGCTGATGACATGCGAGACCACAACCCTGAGGCTGATATTAAATTATACATATATACATATATAAATATACAGAAAGAAAACCTGTGAAATTACAGACACAGATGTGTTATTGGTGTCATAATTTTTTTCCATTAAACACCGTATTAGGTTTATCCCCTTTATATGTGAAGATTTTCAAGTATAGAAAAGATGAATAGCAACTTCTCAAGGGGATCCTTGTGGTTTAACCTTGTTACAGGAGGTCAAATGCAACATACAAACTATATTGGTACAAAGATGACTGTAAAATGGAATTAGCCTTTTGCTCTCTGTTCAAATGGAAAGGAAGCAAACTTTCACATCTCTGAATCACTCCTGTTTCTGAACCCCGAAAGGGACTTGTGCGCACCGGTCTCAGAGGCGCTCGAGGAGCACATTTTTGTGGAGAAAGAACTAACAACATGACACCCAGATCCTGACTGGCATGATGTAACACTTCTGAAGTACTCTTGCCCTCATGGGGATATGCCTCCCAGAACCTACCCATATACCTACCCAGAAGGGTTAGTTGCTGCCTGCTGATGGAAAGAAGCCTGTTCCCCAGAAGTACCCAGTTTCCAGTAGGAGAACTGTCTCCTTTCCAAGCTCCCTTGAAGCAGCTGGGTAAGGTTCTGGGGATGAGCACCAACAGCTACACCACAGAAGTAGCTGCGAGAGATGGAGCAGCAAAGCTCAGATCAGCCTGTGAGATTGTCTGCTAGCACACTAACTCCTGACACCCTGTTTTACCCAGGGTGTAGGGGAGGAGATATGTCCAGTCTAGAAGGGCACATCCAAAGGTTCTCACTTCAGACCTCAGATAACCACAACTGTTCCCACCTTCCCAAGACTCCCTATGCAAAGCACAGGGAGAGCATCGCGATGCAAAGGCAAGAAGTACACATCCCAGCCCAAGCCATGCAGCTCCAGCCCATGGAAGTGCCTCCCCACACAAACCACCGGACACAGAAGCAGATCTCTCAAAACCTCTCTTGCTACACAGGCAGGCAATTAACAGAGGCAAGGAAGCTGTTTAGAAGCTCTAGAGAAAAGGCCCGGACATACCAGCAAAAGCTCCAGCAGCACGGGACCTACACAGCCAGAGGATCCTCAGCAGAGGAGGGAAGGTTGAGCTACCAGTGGCTTTATGGGAGCTTCTGGCAGAGCACCCAACCCACAGCTGGGTTCCCCAGGGCTTTCACAGCCAGGAAACAACCTGCAGCTCCTCTGGGCCTCCCCTTAGGTAATTAGCAGAGAAGGTTAATTCTTCATCTGCTAGATTAAAGGACAATGTGCAGTGCAGAATAGTTAGGCCCACGTTGAATCTACAAGTTTCTTTCTCAGCTCTGTTAAAACAACTCTGATGATGCTAATTAGGAAGGAAGCAGGGTTATGTAATGTGGATATTACTGATACTCTGAAAACCTGGGACCTCTTATCAGTGCAATTAGGGCTGAGAGCACCTGCCCTAGGTTTTGACCAGGTTTTCCTGGTAGTTTTTGGCTGCTATGAGATATTGTAAATACGGAGCATACCCTGCAGCAAGAACAGCTCACAAGTAGCTGAGCACAGAAAGCAAGTACCACCACAATAATTAATACCTCCAGATAACTATGACAGAGACCCTATTGAGTGACATCCAAAGAGAAATGGCAAATCAATATTTTCTCGTAATGCCCTCGGTAGTGTATCCATTGGGATTTCCTAAGGAAAAACTTCCTTCTCCTCCAGATGCTCAGCAGGCAGGACATCTGCAGCCCTTATGAATTTTGCAGTCATATGAACAGAAACACAAAACATCAGAACTTCCAAAGGAAGACACCAGCAGCAATACAATAAAGATCTTCATTATTTTTCCTTGACATTTTCATGACAGAATTCATGTACAACATAAAAAAAAAATATATATATATAAGGCATGTTTACTGGATGTTTTATAGTTCAATAAAACATAAATAAACAGCTTTTTAGATCAAAGCTACATAAATAAGGAAGCACTGTGGCTTCTGAGACCAAACTAATAAATCACATAATCTGAAGTTGAAAGAAGTACTCCTGGCACTCCGGCTGTACTCTGGAGGAATCCCACCTTAAAGGCATAGGCCTAACTTACATCTGACTTATTTTTTAAGTATTTTAACAAACCGGTACAATTGAGGTATTTTTGGCTTGTAAAGTACCACCATCTGTCTTGTGAAGCCTTTCGTGGTGACATTTTTAGGTTCTATAAATAAAGCAACAAAAGAAAAGGAGCAAACAGTAGCATTTCCAGGAGAGCTGAGGGTTGATTTTCTGTAGGTACGACACAGCGCGGAGCTGTGCAATGTATGTACAATGAGCACGGAGGTCATCACGAGTGGTCAGCGCTGACGAAGAAGATCCAGCTTTCCCTGAAGTTATTGGAAAGCCTGCTATTGGTCTTGGCCAGCTTTGGATCAAGTCCTGGCCTTTCTGAGCAGTGTGAGTCACTCTAAATACCCCATGTGAAGAAGAGTTCTCTACACTCTCACCCTTCTCATGGATGTACACCTTCCTTCTCACCCTTTTCTTTCTGTGGGATGCAAACCTGAGCCTACTAACTGCAGGATGGCTGGACTCACACGGTAATCCCACTTGTTTTACTCACACTGGTCCTGTTTTATACAGGTGAGCGTTTGTAGGGCTGTGACTGCATGTGATGCCATCAACCATTGAACTCATGAATGTAGGTCATTGTCTGCCTTAGTCATCCTCAAATCCAAAGCCTAACGTAGTTTGGTCGCCATCCTGAGAACTCTTTTCTATGTCAGTTCAAAAGAACAGTGCACAATGTCAGACATGTGGGCTTTTTATTAGGGCCATGCCTTGGTTTTGCACCAGAATAAACTCAGCACATACCTGCACACGTATTCCAGGATCTTGCGCGGTTTGCTTTTCCATTCCTGCCAGAAACCGTGTGGATTATGACCTTTAAGCATTACTGATGATCGTAACTCGGTCTGTTCCTGGTCTGCAGTTTATATTGTGTTCTTTGCGCAGCCATAGGTTTTTTGCGCTTATTTTGCTCCCACGTCTCCAAATACGGGGCAGTGGTAACTGAAAATGCCCCACAAAGTTCATCATGCTATGCATTTATTAATCTAGTGCCAGGGCACTGCTGACCACTCCTAAAAACAGTCATCCATCCACCAAGACCAGGGCACCCCTTCAGCAGAACGAAGCCAAAGCTAAACCTGCCGCATCCGCCCCTTGGCACGTGTGTGTGCACAGTCACCCCCCCCAGAAACACCCAGATAACACCCGTGGGAAGCAAAGCCTCCTGCACACCCTGGAGCTGTTGCAGGGCTGTGCATCCTCAGGCGCATGGGGAGCACAGGAGAGGCTTGGGTCCAACTGCCAATGCTACTGGTGAACACCCTTCTTGGTCACCCTTGCAGTAGAAAGGCATTGCCAGAGGACAGGCATCTGCCTCTGCCCCCAGAGCACAGGGGGTTGCTGCAGGAAACCTGCCCTGCCATCCCCCATGCCGGGGGGAGCAGCATATCCCAGGGCAGCCGGCAAAACAACAGAAGTCTGGTCAACCCTGATGTCTCAGCTTAAAGGTATCAAGGAAGCCCCACTGTGGACCGTGGGGGTTTAGAGAGGTAACCCTCAGTAGCTGGTCCAAGCTGGCTGGCTGGGCCCTGATGCACTGTTGGGGAAAGACTCACCCACTGTTTGACCAAAAAGTCTCTGCTAAGGGTTCTCACCTGGGCTTGAAGTGCCATCCTGGTGTTAGCACTTCCCACAGTGACACAAAGCAGCTCCCGGGGCAGTGTCTCAGTGCCGAGCAGTGAACCTCACTGAGGTCCAGGATCGATTCCAGCCTCAAGGATTCCCAGGTCACGCTCGCTCAAGTGTACAAATGGAAAGGGCTCTTTCCTGACTGCCTTTGTGGTGACTGTGCCCAGCACCTGAAGGCCAGGCTGTGCTTTTTCTGCCTCACACATCATCACCCTCCGCCTGAATTAACTGGCAAGACTGGTGATGATGCGTGAGGCCAAACAGAATCCAGCCGGAGCTGCCAGGGATGCCTTGGCTCTGCAGTGCTGACAGGGCTGGAAAAAAACTACAAGTGGATCTTAGAAAGTTGGATCCTCAATCAGTCCAACGAGTCTGAGCTGCAGGACTGGGCCCCAGCGATGCACGGGTGTTGCCGGCCGGGAGGCGCAGGGTGATGAACGATGACTGCACCCTGACCGAGCTGGCCGTGGGCGAGGGCCGTCCTTTGCCAGCCGTGCTCCGTGGTGTGAGGGACAGGAGGGTTCCTTACCTGCCCGAGCAACCCTGCTCCTCAGCCCCTTTCACTGTCACGGTTCCATCAGGGCTAGAGCAGGAGATGGGGGTGGAGCGGTCCTGCTTGGTGCAGGACTTTGTGGACCAGGTAATGCAGGAGAAGATTTCCACCTTGGATTTCCACCTTGGATTTCCACCCCATCTCCTGCGTTCCTGAGCCAGACCACTGTGCTGCGGCAGAAGTGTCTGGTCCAGCAGCACTGGGGATGGACACCCTTCTGCATCAGTGTCCCACAGAGCTGCGGACAGACCAGGTTGTCCCTGCACACCCTCGAGTGGGTAATTTTATACCGAATGTGCTTGTCTAAAAATATCTCACTTCTGTGTTTTTTGACCATATGCCCAGGATCATGAAAATTTTTCCGTAGGAAAAAAAAAAGCTGAAAAAAAAACCCTTAAACCCATAACATCTTGGAATGATTTGACCACTTTCTTCTTAGGACATTCTCTCCTTTTTTATAACGTGATGGGGTTTCTCCTGAATTTAAAACATCAATTTAGCCTAACATGAGGATAGTGTTCGTTCTTCCAAACCATAAAGATCAGAGACTATAAACTGTTGTTTCTGAAATGTTTCACGGCAAAACACATTCAAAGCATAACATTAACACAAAGATTTCTGTAAAACAATCTGGGAAGTGTAATCTCTGTAAGAGGTTTTTTTATGCACTGTAGCTAATTGTTCCTGACAGTATGATTTCACATCAGGCATTTTTTTGTAAATTCAACACCATCCCAGCTTTATGGCAGGTAATATTCCTTACAACGGCTCAAATCCTGACCATGGCTAAATTGCTCTTGTAGACTTTTGTTGGTTGTTGGGGTGTTTCGTGTTGGTTTGGTTTAACTACAAAACATTGGGAGCAAACTCTCTCCTGTCTTGCAACTTACACCGCTAGAGACAACCTTCCGACATTCTTCCCCAGCGGAGTTCCACGGTGGGTCAGGAGCATCTTACACATTTCATACGCAGCAAAGAGCCGAGTGCCCTGCTGTGGACCAACATCTCATGCTCTGCCTGGTGCTGCTGGAGTCACAACAGGCTTGGGGGCATCTTTGCAGCAGAAGGGATGGAGAGAACCACCTGAAATACACATTGTGGAGCCCATGAGGTAAAAAGATGCATAAATGTTTTGTGTCCCCAGCGCTGAATACAGGGACTTCAGTGTTCAGGGATGCAGCAGGTTACAAAAGCTCTGGGTTTTACTGGAGGAAATGCTCATTTTCTGGGAAAATAGAGAGGCAATTCCCTGTGCTGTTTTCTCTTTCATGTCCCTGCAGCATGAGTGCATTGATAGACCTACACCATGCTCCGTAACTGAAGTTTAAAAACCTGATACACAAGGAACAGCCACTTTCTGAGTATTTCTTACCACTATTTCTTACAAGAAATTCTTCAAACCCACAAAATGCAATCTGGAGAAGGCTGGTCCTTCACTGGCAAAATCTTCACACTGCATAGCTGGGGGACTTGGTGGGCTACTACAGGGATTGCTCTTTCTCCTGCCAAGAAAATGGCAGTTTTGTCATGATGACTCTCTAACCACTGCTGTGCTGTTCCCCGTAGGCTTTGCTCTCATCCACATCCTCAGGGTCACCTTACCCAGAAACTGGGACTGCGGTCCAACCCACTGTGCCAGGCTGAATTACTTGTGCATTAGCTCTGGTTCACATGCACACACATACACGTGAAAAAACTCCCTTTGTCCAACTCACTATACCTTATAAAATATGGGTTATAAAAACTTTATGGGGCCTGTTCCTCCGAAGGGCTCATTCCAAAGTGCGGTACGCAAAACCCAACTCTTTTACAGCATGGCAGAAAAAGGGCCCAGTCTATGTGGAGCACCCCATATGAATCAGAAATGGGACTGGGCTTCGAAACGGACCACCCAGCCCTGGCCAGGTTGCTTCAAGGGCAGCAAATGAATTTATGTCTGAAGTAAATTGACAAGTGAGAAAACACTAGTCCTTTCTACTGGAAATTCCTCCTCACCCCACCTATGTGCAGTTCCACCAGAAAGGTCAAAAAGAAGGTGACTGCGTGAAGTATGGGCCTTACGTGACAAGCACCAGAGGGACATGTCATCCCCAGAAAATCATGGGCAGCCTTAGGCAGCCTTTGCTAGAGACAAAGGTCTTCAGCCGAAGTGACTACACTTAGATCTGCCCTCCCCGCTTTCCAGTTTCAGTATCGGCTTTGCCTCAGCCACTGAACTTCTTTGAAGATACAACCACTAGGACAGAGCAGATGTTTCTGCAGATGTAGCTCCTTCCAGAACGCTATTGTTTGATTCTGAAATTCTTTTAGAGTCTATAGTATTATCTGTACACTGCATTGCAGACTCATGACTGGCTATGTCTTGGGGTTATTCTGGGATAACTAAGGCATTTATTTCTTAAAAGAAGAAATTTGGGTCCTATTCTACAGTCAATCCATTTTTAACCAGCAAAGCTCTCTGAGCATATGATTTAATCTCACCGCTTTTCAGGGGACCTCAGATTACGCTTGATTTTGCTGGGGAGAGTTGCAAATAGGCACTGAGTACAGGATTTCAAGCTGTGAACCGTGACAAAATCGAGAGAATGCCAGCTCCTTCTTCAAGACGACCTGCCCATGGTATCTACACAGGTTGGGCAATCTTACGGTAAACTCCTCAGGATCAGAGCATAGACAAATTACACAGAGTCACAGACGCTGCTGAACTCAGGTGCTGTTCTAGTCACTTCCGCTCGATGTTTTTCTTGCACTGCAAGTGAATTTAAAGGCAGCGTTGGCAGGTGTAGGTGCTGCCAGGAGCCCAGCCTGCAGCAGCTGCCAGCCCGCGCTGCTGGCACCCGGGGCACAGCATTTCCCACCACGGCCGGCTGAAGGACCGGCCCCCACGACCACGCTAGGTAAGATCGGTGATAATAAAGAGCACTACTAATAACAACATTACAGAGGCTCTCGTGCCGTATCCAGCCTTACTCTCATCACTCCTGAGCCAGATTCTCAGTGCAGGTGATCTGGACTCGTCCACCCTCAGATCCATGTTACACTTGTTCAGCAAATCAGTTTCCTTGGTGCGCAGTTGAATTATTCAGTATACTTTTTTTTTTCCCCCCCTAGGATGGAGAATTTACTAAAAGGTTTCTTTCTTGTATAAAGCATTTTCATGTTTGAGTATTAATTTTTAAAATCTCCTGTAAATCCACAGTACTTTACAGTTGTTTGCCCAGCCTTTTTCAAATTTCTCATTAAAGCTTGTGAGGGTGCACGCACCCATACAGAGAAACTTCTGCAAACAGATGCTCACATACTTAGTCCTTATCTTTCCATTCTGACACTTGCTCCCCAGGCACGATGTTCAGCCTTCCAGCGTGCGTTTAGCTCTACCCTTGTTGAGAAACACAACTGAAAGCCTGCTAGGATGAAGGTGGACAAGAAGTGTGTGATTTTAAGCGCAGAACTCATGTCCAACGGACAAAGATGTCATTTACAAGTCCAGAGGCCCGTCCTCCATCATTATCAGATGAATGCTCTGCTGCCAGCAGGACTTTTGGTGGTGTTGCAATAAGCATCATCAATTGTAACCACCATTGTGTGCGGTGTTAAGCCAATACCGGCTTCTTGCTCAGGGATCAGACAGGCTGTGTGGTGGCACGCAAATATCCTGCTTCTTCTATCTGCTCATTCTGCTTTGTATGCCCACCTCTGCTGGGAAACGGGGTATTTTAAAAGTTTCAGCAGCTCCGTGAGGTCACTGTAGCTGCAGAAAGCTGTAAAAACTGCCTGGGTTGATGGTTCAAGCAGCCACAGGTCTTTTTCATTACAGAACAGATATAACCCTATGAAATTATTATAATAATAACATCATTTATTTCAACAGGACTGCAGCAAAAAAGCTTTATGATGGTGTTTTATATGCAACATGTGCACTATAAATATTTCCATAAAAACATGCATTAAAATATAAAGTTGGCAAAAAGAAATCAAAAGTCAGGAGGAAAAAAAAAATAAAAAAAAAAGTCCAGTTAAACAAGCATTAAACCATAATCCACAGAATAGTGAATAACGAGCCCCTGCCAGTCACAGCAACAGGCCTTTCTTTCTCTGGTTTCAGCTGCTTCCAAACACAAAGGTACTAGCCAAGCTAGCCATGGAGAAAGCCCCCGATAAACTCACACACCACTGCCCCAGTCTGTCCCCCTCCTTATTCCTCTGGAAATGCTCTTTTCTCTCCTCAGCTGTCAGGGCAGGGGGTCACCCCTCTGCCACAGGAAAATCCCAGCCCACGTCGAGGCTTCGCCGCAGCCGGTGCTGTGGACACCTACAGCAAGAAACACGTCTTCACGGCACAGAAGATGTTCTCACACTTGCAGCCCTCATGGGAGCGGGGACAGGACTTCAAGGGAGTGACTGGCTCGAGGTCTCGAGCAGGAGCACGTGGCTGAAACAGAAGCTGAACCCAGACCTCTTGGGTTCAGAGCCAAAACAAGGGCATCAGGGGCTGCCCTTTGCATTCACCTGATGAAGGAGGAGATCTGTGACCAGGTTTCTGACCCCTGCAGAGTGAGTTTTGTACTTCACTCAGTACCTGTTATGATGCTGAAAGAAATACTCTGCCCTTATGGCCTGTACCAGACAAAAAAGGCCTGTGCCTACAGCTCTCTCTCGCTCTCTTTCCCCCTCTTAAAAAGAGCTCAAGGGGTCGCAGTTATTGATCCCTTCCGGCTTCAAATCTATCAAAGTATGAAGAGATGCTGTGCATCTTTTGCTGGCTACACATGACAAGGACCTCTCAGGTACCAAAACCCAGGTCTGAGCAGCTCCCCAGTAGCTGGAAGACTTGACAGTTTGGCTGCCAAAACCCAGCAGGCATTGTTTACACCAACCAACACCCTCGCAACAAAATTCTGCTTCCCAAGCCAATTCTGTTGTAATACATCATCCCCAAGCTAACTTGTCAGATTGGTTTGTCTACAAATATGTTCACACTTGGAAATATCTCCCTTCTGTGAACAGCAATCCATTAAACATGCATCTCTCTGTTTTCCCCATCTTGCTCCCTGTACATAAAATAAGTTTTCTTTTGTCCTCAGTAAATGCCTGTTCCACATCTTTGCGTGTTTTAAATATTCACGCATATGAAAGAAGCTGTAAAAACATTGCATGGCTTATTTATTATTTAGTGTACACACTTTTTCCTGCAGAATACCAAAATAAAAAACATTTTAGTCAATTTTTTTTTACTTTGTTTTTACATTTCCTTTGTATTTTATTTCCATTACTCTGCTCGTTAAAGTTTAAAAACTGCTTTGTTTCTTGACAGTTGAGGTTTATATGTCTTTCTGTCAAGGAACATGTTTGTACCTGTCGACGTGATGGCAGAAGTGGGGGTGTATCCAGACGGCTCGAGTCACTCCAGTGTGGTGGCTGGAGGTGCTCAGAAAAACTCAGCTAAGAGTATTCCACGTACTAACCCCAGCCCTTACAAGAGCTCCGAGTTCAGATGCGAAGCCCACGGCTATTAAAGGATAAACACAAGGGCATTTTGGTGCTGACAATAAAATCTCTGGAGTAAGTATTGCCACTTGTCAATCTTTCCCCAGGAGTCACCTGATTCGTAGATTTTAAGGCCAGCTCGAGAAGATGACTCAGGATGAGCTCTGCACCAGCACAAACCCAAGGATGTCATGCAGCACTCTCCACCAAACCCTTAACAACTGTTTGGGTTGTGGCATCTCCACTGGAATCAGACGTCAATCTGGATGCAAAGGCTGCAAGAGATGGAGAGTTCACCACCTCCCTTAGGAGGTGATTTCAGTGGTGAATTATCTCCATCCCCAGAGAACTGCGCTTGAGTTTCTGTTATTTTTGCTCTGCTGTAATGAACCCCAGATATCTCATTCACGCCAGGAATGACTTGTTCAGAAAAGCCCTGTACAGCTGGAACTGAATCTGACATCAGAGAGTAGACAACATTTTCAAGTGTCCACTCTCCAGCAGCAACCTAACAACCCACCGATACTCCAGAGCAAGTCAGAAGAGTGCCACCGCACCACGGCCAGAGAGAGGAGGTCTCTGTGCGCAGCAAAGCAACGTGAGCTCCCTTGTGTCACCATCACCACCAGCCTCTTCCAACCGTGCCCTGAGGAGACCACCCGTGGGAGGCTGGCGCGGGCTCTGGCTCCGTGGTGCTTCCACAGCTCACCCCGCTGCTGCCGGCACTGCCAGATGGTCCGGGAGGTTCAGCAGCTTGGGCACCTTTCCATCAGGAACTGGATGGAAACCAAGAACTCTGTTCATATAGGTCACTCAACAGACATAACTACCAACCTGGTCTGCAGTCAAACGATGGCCCCAGTGTGAAAAGAGCTGGATCTTGTAACTGGTGCTATAAAAAACTGACTAGATTAGGAAAAAAAAAAAAGCTCATTGCTCCTGGAATCAGACAGTTGTGTGCATGCTCTGTGTGACAGGCTTTAGCACTCCAAGGACACAAAGTGAAAGGTACTTCAGGAAGAGCCAGGCAGTACAGCTCGTTTTCAGCTTATTTATATACTATTTTATAACACAGAACTTGTAAAGCACCTAGTACCTTATACCTGCTACACAAACACGGTATTATTATATACTGTAGAATATAATTTTGTCTTGCCAGGGAGCTGTACTGGGTAACTTAAAATCCACTTTATGCTATTCTATTCTGGGGTTTTTGTGCCATTCCTCCCCACAGAATGTGAACAACCTTTCTGTGCCTGACTTTGAGCTGTACACACGTATCTGTGCACACACAGTGCACAGCTGTAAATATTAGGTGCGTGTGTCTCAAGCATTAAATACTATAAAAGGAAAGAAGGACAGGGTATTACTGGAAGACAGAAAGAACAGAAAAACACAAAGAACAGGATTCTGGAACATTTCAGTATCCTGTTGATTCATAAGATTGGAGCAGACAGGTACAGCCCAAAGACAGCATGATCTAAATGTGGGCCAAGCTCTGACACACAGCAGGAATGTCTAATTTTAGTCTGTCCAGTTTTGGCAATGTCACCTTTAATTGCATGGCTCATTTGAATTGTAAAACACCTTTAAAAGCTAACTAGTAAAAGGAAATAGGCCATATTTTCTAGACTAACAGTCATATTCAATTTTAACTGCAACGAAATTGGTTTTAAACAGTTAACGCACACTAGGACTTGAGTTACCGGAGAGAAAACATGGCCCTGCAAACCTGCATGGAGATGTTTCAGTCCTTTGATCGAGACCGTGCCACTGAGATCACTTTGTGGCAACACTTCTGCAAACTTTTTTGCCTGACCCAGAATTTACGGCTAGGGATTTTCCCCAGCTGACGGGTTGCAGATCTCTACGTGTCGCAGCGAACGGCATCTCAGTGCTGCGTGCGCGGGACCGTGTGATGCTCTGGTCGGTCTGAGAAGCAGGAGAGCCAGGGCCGTGCCACCTGCCCCTGCACCCGCAAGCGAGGCTGGGTTTCCAGGCGTGGGGTGTCGGAAAGGGCCACGTTGCAGGGAGCTGGGGCCTTTGCAGGGCTCATTTACAAAGAAACACGGGCCTCACCAGGAGCACGAACACACCGTGCTGCCAAAAATTCAGATACTAAGTAAAATCTATTTAGGAACTAGATTGTTGTGCCAGTTTAGGATTTAAAAAAAAAAACCCAACGAACCTGTTTTAGTAGAAGAGAAGCTTTTCTGAAAAGCTGGGCTGAAGGGAACAAGCAGGTTCTCCCCAGGTTCAGCCAGGCAGGACTTCACCTCACATTGAGCACATGGTGCACTTTTCAAAACGGGTGATTTTGGTGAATGAAGCCCAAGCAAGCACCTGGTGGAAGCGCTGAATACGCCTGAGAAGACATTCACAGCAAACCACTCGGGGTCAGCAGAGGAAGGAAAAATATTGGGAAGTGCATTTAAATAATACTCACATTTGTGAAACAATTCCCCACCGTCCTGGAAGGACAGCTGGGAGGACTGGGCCGCCTCGTTACAGCTTCTCATCTTGATTAGACAGAACCCAATTCAGAGCCGGTTTCCTCTGAGCACCCTCTGGTTCTGCACTAGAAGGGCGACAATCGGAGCTCTGCAATTGCAGGAAAAGTGCTCTACGACTTCTGCAAGAGCAAAATCCTGCTGAGCCAGTGATGGAGGCGAATATTTAAGGACTTCGCCACTAGCATAACCTGCGCTGCCACCTGAAACACACTTGACAAAGAGTGCTCCTTTGTTGCTGCTGATTGTGCTGCACACACAAACCAGCAAACCTCCTGGAGCAATGGCTCTCTGCCTCCCTCTAGAGACATTGGCGTGCCAGTCACAAGTGCAAAACTCGCTGCCCTGCTTTTGTTACCGTGTAGTCAGCGGGCTTTTAATTTGCTCTTCCCGTTCTCCTAAAAAACTTTGAGGCCCCGAGCACCGAGGGGCTGAAAGCCCAGCAGCAGAGCTCTTCCTTCAGCCCGTGCCGTGCAGCCCACGCGTGCCACGCGAAGGGCATCTCCTTATGGCACGATGGACAAACCGTGCCATTTACAGAGGGCCTGGCACGGCCACGGGCCTGTTGCAAGCATAAACAAATAACGACTGTCTGTCGATATTAAGAACTTTATCTGCTCATGAACAGATAATCTCCCTTTGCTAGCTGTCTAGTGTTATTCTGCATTATCCTGGTGTTACTCTCAGGTTTGGTTACTGGGTGCCTGGGCCCCTGAAGCTCCCTCATCACCACACGCCCAGGTCAGCTGCATGTTCTGGGGGGTGAGCAGCACCTTTCCCTTCCCTGTCACTCCCCGCTGCTGGGGAACTATGGGAACAGCTTGAAAATCAGTGTAGGATGTAAGCAAAAGTTCCTTTTGAGTCAGGCAAAGGAGTAAAGGACCCAACTCCCTGCGAGGCACTTCTGCATCACTGAAAAAGCTTGAACTGGGAGAGCCTGGGGCAGCACCGTTACGCTGGGAAAATGTGAAAGTCAGACTTCTCCCCTCTGTGACATCCAAGACAAACACTAACAGGAAGAATTCCACCGGCTGGTCTGAGGCTTGGCAAAGCCCTTGCCATAAACAAGCTGAGGAGGAGGATGAGGCAATTGGAAAGGGGCTCGCCCCAACTTCCTAAACCCTCTTCTCGCTCCCACGGCGCGGTTGTGCCAACTCGGTGCACACAGCAAAGAGCGGGCAGGCCAAGGGCTGCTCTCTGCCTGAAGCTGCCTTCTGAACGGCTTTGTGTCGTCAAACCCGACATACTCGAACAAAAAAAATGAATGGCTGATTTCTATTGCAAAACCCCAATCTTCGGTGGCTACACTGTCCCACCAGGGTGTCCGAGTGATCTGGTACACCAATCACAGGGTAACAGGCTGCATTACAGGACTCTGGGGCAAGGAGCCTGCTGCTCTTGCTGTCTGCCAATACCCGTAGGTGTCACCAGCACTTACTGGGAGGGGAGCCAGGAGATGAAAAACAAATCAAAGAAAATAATAAGAAAATAACTTTCCCCTAGAAATTAGCATACTAGATTTGCTTCTCAACTCCTTCACCTAAAAAGTACTTTCTAACAACTGTGTTTAAAATATACAGGAGAACGGGAACCACATATTTTAAGAAGCAATTGTAGAGTGGCCATCACAGGGTATGGTATCGCCTTTCCCGTGCTCTGTGATGGGAGGAATCACTGCACAGCCTCTACCCCAATTTCTCTTCAAAAACAGTCACACGCTTCATGGGATGTGGTTTTAAAAAGCAGCCTGTGACTCTTCAGGCAAAATTTCCAGCCCCAATTTTAAAGGTGCTAGCAAACATTGAAGAGCTTGGTATTACTGAATTTTTCAATAAACGGCCTGAAGTAAAACCCAATTTATCCAAGGGTCAGTAAATGTAGCAATATATTTAAACTGAAGAAACTATGGATTATTTTGAGACATCGGCAGAGAGCCATACCAGTGAATCCCATTGAGGCACCTTCTCTTGATTGCCTGCGGAGCCCATCTTCATCTCGGAAATCAATGTAAACAAGGTCTATTGCTTGAAGGCCAAATGCCTTTGCTGTGACGATTATTTTTTGCCTGGCATATAGAATATCGTGAGTTTCCTTACTGCTTGTTGCACCTACGAAAACAAAGAAAACAAAGAAAAGCTGACAAGAGTGTTTTAAATCTCTCTATTTTAAGTATTTCCTATGTCAAAAAAAAAAAAGGACGTTTGAGATTTTATTTAACCAACTTAGAAAACTGAAGAGAGATGCAAGGCTATGTTGTCAAAATTACACTCTTCTGAGAAAAAAAAAATCTACTTTAGCAAAAAAACCCACAAAACCCCCTCTCTCCTTAAACACTAGCTTATAAAATTCAGGTTTTGATTTAGTTCAAATCAGAAGTTGTAATCCTGAAATCAGTGAAAGCTTTGGCTGGTAAGGACTGCTGACACGGGACTAAAATGAAGTAATTACTTGATTGTATTATTTACTGTAAATACAGTGGTAAGCATTAAGCAAGAGAAGTTTTACGCAAATTGATACACTAGGTACAACTAAATGGTTAAAAAATTCACACTGAGAATAGAATTGCACTTTCCTGGGTTCTGATTCTCGTCACAACTGATGTCCTAAGCTGAATATTTAAGCTTTAGTATTTGAATGCAAAAATCATGGTAGATGTCTTCTGAGAAGAAGTAAAAACATTCACGAGACTTCATGTGCTCACAGGGCACCAGATAAGAAATGTGATCATGTGAAGGCTAGCGTGGAAAAAAAAAATTAAAAAAAAAATGTTCCCTTTCCTTAGGGTCACTATTTAGACAGAGATTTCAAGATTGTAAGAAATATTTTAGCAAAGCAATGCTAATTTTTACATCAACATACTTATCTTTAATTTAAATGCTGATAGCTCTGCACTTACCTTTAAAGTGAATCAGATTAATAAGCAGATAAGCAGTCTCTCATAAAAGAAACTGTGAAATATTTTTTATTTTTGAGGAAGGCTAATAGTGCTTTCACATGAATATGTGGCTGTATTTACATAGGTCTTATTGAAAGGAATTTTATGAAAGCAAAATGTATTTGTGCAAGATGTCGAAAGCCTGACTGATAATTGTCAGTAAAACAGTGATGAAGTAGACACCAGAATTTTAGGACTTTAATTGTAGTCATTAAAAGCACGTGCATGTTTCTTATGGATATCATATTTTAAAATAATTTCAGTGATTCAGCAGGTGTCAGCGTTTTTTTTCATTTTGGTTAATTTTTTTTGATACTACACATCAAGAAGCACAAGAAAGTGTCAGTGTCCTGTAAAACACAGGGATCATGTTTTAATTTGCCAGTGATACATTATGCATTGAAAAAAATTAAGGAGAAAAGTGAAAATGTAAAATGCAGAATCAAGTGCTGTCGGAATAGCAATGGCCATAAATCACATCAGGATTCTCTAATGCAAGTGCTATAAGTTAACATTCACAGCAAACAGACAGGTAACAACCTATGCTGGCACGGAAATCCTCTCCTCCAAAGACGACTGCATCCAAATGAAAGCCAACCTGGGATCCTGTTCTCAGTGTTTCTTCACAGACAGCCTCCAAATGAGAACAGAGTATTAATTTCTACAGAAACACAGGACACGGAGAGACTACACAGGATATTACAACAAATCAGTGGTACCAAAACCCTTCAGCTAAAATTGCTCCTATTAAGTAAAGCCATTGTAGGTGCGTGACTATGCACAAATGACTCAGCAAAAGAGAAAAGATTATCTTTCTCTGTGCACCTATATGCCTAGACTGTGTAAGTACAGGACACCGTAGCACATTCCCTACCTTCTGGTTGACGTAATGCCCTGCGTATGATGGTGATCAGATATTTATGTAACAATATGAAAACCAATACTTTTGTCAAATACTGCTTAAAAGCAAACAAAAAGTATTAAATTTTATTAGTTTGACATGTAATATATCTTCATGAGTAGCAGAAATAAAGATCAGAATCTCTTTTATTAAATAAATAATATGCATGGTTTAAAACGGTTGTATATACCTTATAAGATTGCCAATTTAAAGTCTTCTGCTAAATATAACTAAAAACGAGTTGAGGAAGTTAAAAATGCAACAAGTGCTGCAGAAATGTATTAAAATAAAAGCAAGAAAAATGTTGCTATTGCTGCTATTCTATGAAGAAGTGCATTTCCAAAATATTACTATTTTGTATTGATGTTTGAATAATATTAATATTTTGTAAGATTAAGGTACGTGGAGAGAGACAGATGCAATTGCCAGCTCTAGTAATAGGTGTTCTTCTGTGGCAGCTGGTGGGACAAGAAATCATTCTTTAACTGAGTGCTTTAAAAGGCAACTCTCCTGCCAACATCAGGAGCTGCAAGATTAAAAATTCCACTATAAATACTGTAGGTGAAGAAAATCCTCAGCCAATTGAAAATTCATTTAATTGTGTGTACAGACATCGGGCAGGAGCCTGTCTGGTCACTGCTTTATTATGTTCCCAGATATGTTAGCGTGTGTTGTAAGACAAATGGCTGTATCAAATGAGCAGGCTGCCTGTGAGGCCTGCCGGTACTTCTGGAGGTAATTCTGATGTGTGTGTCCTCAGCTGATCCAAAACTTTTCCCTTGGAGCTTGGGAGGGGACTGCTGAATTCCTGGTGCAGGCACCAGATCTTCTGTTTCATTGCCACTCTGCCTTGCCTTTTTTTCTGAAAAACCTGGACTTGGTAGCAAAGGTTGGGGAGTAATTTATATTAAAATGTACTTTAAAGATAAGATTTGATATAAGATTATCCTAAAAAAGGAGCATGTTCTTCAGCTATCTCCTTTTTTCAGTGTTAATTATACTTCTAATCTTAGCATAAACGACCCCATCATACACGCACAAAAAATGATAACATGGAATTTGATTATAATGTTATCTGTAGGAACCATTATAAAGATGCCAGTTTAGCAATAGTGAAATGATGATTAAGTCTTTTTTTCTAATTAAATGTTATACAAAAGCTGAGTTTGATATCTACTAAATAGCCAAGTGTATTGCAATACTGGGAGTATTCCAGACCTTGGGAGAAGCCTGTTCTCACTCCGAGTGCATTAAAAATAGTAACAGTAATGCAGTGAGGTTTTGTAATTTGTCTGGAACTGTTCTGTCACCTAAATATTTTAAATTTATGAAGGTCTTTACAATATAAACCTGAGAATTTAACATACAAATGTTTCAGGGGATTGAATAATATGTTTAGTATTTTTAAGCTCTCTTCCTTGATGAAATTAGGGGCACACTGGGGAGTATTCTGTTTATCCTAGCTTGCTGAGATGGAAAAAGATGTACACTTCAAGACCTGCTTACCTTAAAATTGAGCAAGCCCACTGCAGTTTCCACAAAGGGGATAAAATTCATTGGTTCTACAAGTGTTCGGCCTTTTAGGTGATGAAAGAATTTATCTGAAAACTAAAACTAGACAGTATTAGCTATCAGAGAAAGGAAAAAAGAAAAACAAAGGAAAAAAAAAAAAAAAAAGAACAGTGTACATGTATATATAACAGGTTAAATTTTCACCTGGCTGTAACAACACCCCTCCCCACTCCAAAACCTTATAATTAAAAAAATTAAACCAGGTTTTAAGAAGGCCCGTGATTTGAAACCGCAGCATTCCCATACATTTCTAAGTTTGGAGGCTGGTTTGCAAAAAAAAAACAACCAAAAAAACCCCAACTCCAAGCTTAGCACCTCTCACCCTGGCTTAGTGAAATGCAAATCCGTGGGCCCTGGAAAACAATGAAGTGCTGCTGTACCTGAGGTCCGGTTTTGTTTCAGGTCCAGCACTGCCATCACTGGAAGCGCTCCCCAGCCTTCTAAGTGGCATCCGTATTATTCATTACGGCACCGTTACCCTTTTGTTCAATAGGCTTTTCTTCATAATTTTTTAGCTTACCTAGGAAGGCCTTAAAAAGGAAGTTTAATTCTTTGAAGACCAAAGCTTGCCAATTTTTTCCATGAGACCAGTTCACAGCTAGCTCTGAGCTGCCAGTGGGGTAGCCCAAATTCCAAAATCTATCATCTGGAAACATACAAAAGCTCTTGCACAGATTTTTCCCCTTTCAAAAGGGGAAAAAAAAAAAAAAAAGAAAAAAAAAAGAGGGGAAAAAACCCTTAGTCCTATATTGTAAATCTATTATGTCTGTTCAGATCAAGTAATTTGCAGAGATAAACATATCGCAGGTAGGGTGAAAATATGTTAGTAAATAAAGACAAAAATAACATATGCATATATTTTAAATTTAAGGAATATTCGACTATTAATGGATATCAAAGGAAAGGGAATTTTAATCATCTCTCCATTCAGTCTCAGTTGGGTAAATCATATCTAAGAGATTTGCATAAATATAAACCATCAAAGACTTTTCATCTTCAAAGGGGGTTTCAAGACCCTATAAGCTTTGTACTGTAATCATCGCAGGTCACAACCCTGCAGGAATAAGGCTGCTATGGCAACATAAAAAACTAATGCTTAAGGCTTAGCATAATATTCTGACTAATAGAAAGGAAACTCATTTTAAAAGCTGGCAGCCTATTTACCAGAAGCTGGATTAGAGGTGTTATTTCCCCTTTTAGCTTCCCCCCCACACCCCTCCCCAAAAGAAGGAAAATCTAATCACCCAGATCTTGAAAAAAAGCTTCCCAGCAATTTGCAGTAACTTTACAATTAGGACAAAATAAATCACAGCTTTCTTCGATGAAGAATTCTGCCCTTCCCATCCCTGCTTTGCATCATCACCATGGCCCTCTCGGTAACTTTTCTTTGGAGAAGAGAATTCCACCCAAAAATCTTCAAGGAAAAAAAAAGCAATTCACATGTGCAAGTGTACAGTATGGCACGTACAGTGACAGAAGACAGTAAACTTTATCAGGGCAAATGCAGAAAATGAGGTAGTGTCATGGCATCAGCATATATTCTTAAGATTCCTATCTGATTTGTAATTTTTTAAGTAAAAAGAAAAAGTAAAAAGTGCTACTGTGATTATAATTTAGGTGCAAGTTAAAGCAGCAGAGCTTTTATTTTAAAATATTTTACAAATTGCACTCCTGGGATTTTTGCTATCTTTTGTTTTGAAGGTAAACAAAACAAAAAAAAAGCATGTTTAATTAAATATTGTTTCCCTTCCTCTTCCTTTCAAAAAAATTTGCAATAAGCACCAATACAAAAGGTACCAAGTGGAGAAGTTTCAATTAAATTTTTTTTTTTTTTTTCAAAAGGAGACGATTAAATGTTTCCGGCCTGGTAAAGTGTTCATTTCAGGGAGAAAGGGGAAAAAAAAAAAAAAAAAAAAAAGAAGGCGGTGGAAAAAAAAAAACCCACAAAGCTTCGGGGGGGGATGAAGTAGCAAGGCCCCAGCAATTCTTTCAATTCCA